>DWDV01000935.1:0-14567 GCA_018245615.1 Mimoniades ocyalus
CAGACTTCGAACCACTACTAGAAAATCTAAATTAGAAAATTTTGTAGTGTTCGACCCGGGAATCGAACCCGGGACCTTCCGATCGGCAGTCGCACTTGCAACAAACACGACCAACGAGGCAGTCAAAATGAAAATAATTACACAATTATAAAATATACGATAACCGATTTTTAATACGAGTTTGTAAAATAAGTTATTTACATAAAGTTTTGTAAAATAAACATTTCGTGCAAAGTTTTTTCTAAATTAAAATACCCTTTGAATCATCAATAGTAACTTAGAGATATTATTTACGAGATTCAAAATTCATTAAATACCACATTATGTCCACTTAATATGTGACCAAACGAAAAAGATACCGTTTACTTTGTAATAAAATTTATTTCATCTACATACATATTAAAAAAAACAGAACTTTCTAAAATACCGTATTATTTAATTTATTCGTTAAATATAATAAACATAATGAATACCAAAGACAAATTCAAACGTGATAATTTAAAAGTAACAGCATGAAAATTAACGTTTCAACTTAATACGGTAATTTCTATACATTTAACAATAATTGTATAGTACCGGAGCTGGCGTCACGTCCCATTAAGTACGGTCACATTAAAATGAATTAAGAGTCACTACATGCGTCCTGTGTGAATTATACTTGTCTCGTATCCAATAACAAACAAATTTAACACGTAACATCACGCCTGTAATCCCCAAAGGGGTAGGCAGAGGAATATAGAACACTCCACGCTTACCACTTAAACAATAAACACCAGTTAAAAAACAAAATATTCAAAATTAATAAAAAAAACTTACCATGATGCCTGTAATCCTCGAAGAGGTATACAGAGGGGTATAATACACCCCTATGTTTCACCAGTTACGTTTATACATGAGTTAATTTTATAACGCTTTTAAACATATATAATTTAGAAAACCAAATACTAAAGATGTAATTGGTTTTATTCATATTAGACTTTGTTGCGTCAATGTTCTTGAAGTCTAAGTTGAAAGATCTTGAGTCTAAGCCAAAAAAAAGTTAATGTAGCAAAATTGAATACAATGAAGTATCATTCTTGACTAAAGAGTTACTGCTAAGTTAAGAGTTATTTATGCAGCTAAGGCACATAACTCTGCAGACTAAGCGTCTAAGTCTAGTAAAAAGCTAATTAAATCTGTATGCAAATCATAAAATATATATAAATAGTGAAACAGGATTATTTGCATGCAAATATAAGTACATGACGCATTCCAAAAGTTATAAAGTAAATAATTGTCATAGATTTCAAAACTTTTAAAAGACAATTTTTTCAAATCAGAATTTTAGGTTTCCGTCGCGCGATGCCCGTGGTGGGGAGAGTGTTGAACATGACCACGGAGATCTATGACGTGACCGAGGGTGACATATTGAAGACGTTCTTCGTGTCACCGGCTAACAATTTCTGTTTCCACGGCAAATGTTCGTACTACTGCGATACGGGGCACGCGATTTGCGGCAATCCGGATATGCTGGAAGGGAGCTTCGCCGCGTTCTTGCCGTCTTCGGACTTAGCCGAGAGGAAGGTGAGGTATATTGTTTCAGCATCGGAACCTCTCATTCGTTAATAATAATGCTATGAATTCCAAATGTAGAACATTATATAAGGTTTTACTATAGTAATTTCCTTAGTCGTCATTGCGTTCTTACGTTGACCGATCCACCTGTATACCGTTAACTTTTAACATCTACTAACAACTATCAATATCAATGTACCGTACATTCAGGTATGGCGTCATCCCTGGAGGAGGTCATATCATAAGCGGAGAAAAGCCCAATGGGAGCTGCAATCCGATTATTGTGATACAGTAAGTGAATTTGCAGTATATGAAGAAGGAAATAAGGCTGGATACTTTTAATTTAACTTTGTTTATTAACTAACTTTGCTTTGTCACTTATCTTTTATATCGAAGCATTCAACTGTCGTACAATGAATTAAAAATATTTTATTATATTTCTATTAACTTAACCTGCAATAGACAGAGATATCTAGAATTAGTGAACGGAGCCATTCGAAAAATGTTTTTGAATAACTTCATTTATTCCTGCATCTCGCTTTCCATCAGGTAGGATAGCAGTGAAACGCAAGCCTATTGCTATATAAATATATATGCATATATGTTTTGTATGTATTTCAGGTGCGTACGACTCCACCGTACGACCAGGGCAGGCGACTGTTGGATTTAATGGATATGTCGATTTTCGACTTCCTCACGGGAAATATGGATAGACACCATTACGAGACTTTTAAGTGCGTAATAACTATAAAATCATTCTCAATTATTACTTCATTTCCTTGATGATAATTAATTTTATCGTAATCATATATACCTATATAAAGTCTCACAAGCTGTTTAATAATAATAATAATAATAATATTTAATTCAGATAACATTAGTCCATATTTTAGGTTAGTAAAAAAAGCATACTTATAAAAACTAATGTTAGTAATCACAAATTTAAGTAATTAAGTTTATTTATTGCGGTTTAGGAGGCAGAGTGGAACAGGAAATTATATTCATTAATGTTTTTACAACATAACTTTCAATGTTACTTGTCGAGTTGCATTGAATGATGTAAATCTGTGTCGAATCTTAATGACAATAAATTTTAACTGTAATATGTACATTATACATCTCTTCGTTTCATTCGACAGGATGTTCGGCAACGATACATTCACCCTCCACTTGGACCAAGGTCGCGCGTTCGGGAAGGCGTTCCACGACGAGCTCAGCATCCTGGCGCCGCTGCTCCAGTGCTGTCTGGTGCGCCACACCACACTTGCCACTCTATTGAGGTGAGTATCACAGTATATACTCTTGATGTAGTATGTATATACATTTCTTTCACACACTCAGATTCTCTTTTATCTACTCCTCTTTCATTTCTTGCTGTCACCTTCCTATTACCCGTTGTAGTAACATTAACTGCCTACTAAAACAATTGTCTTTCACATTCAAACAGCTGCTTGATAATTACTTGAAAGTAAATATCATAATCTTTTAACTTGTTTTCCTGCACGTCTTACTATATTTACTAATAGAGGTTTTGTACAACTGAAAAACATTTTCGGCACTTGTAATTTCGTTATTATCGTTTTAAATTTTATTAACATGTCGATTTAATTATTTTTTAATCGTTATAAAATTTGGACAAAAAATAATCACAACGCATTATTTATATTGGTACTTACTTCAAATAGACGTTCCAATTTCAAAATAGCGATAGGTATCTCAAAATGTTATTTAAGCACCAATTATAATTCCCTCCAACTCTGACTTAGGGAATAACCTAAAAAATCATTAAATAATAATATAAAAGTGACAAATCATATATTTTTTCTTTTATATGCATTTTAAGTGTCATTTGTCTATATGTCAACCACTGTAGCGATTGTAATGATAACAAGAAACCCTGAAACGTTTCATATTATATTATATATACAAATCTTTTACATTATGTTGGTAACACACAAATTAGCGTGTTAGAACAGAACAATTCCAATTTAGATTCCAGGTCATGCGATCATTCAGTCCTATTGCTAATATAAATGCACAATCACTGCAATCAGCATCTTGTTCGAACGACTGCCCGGTCTACTTAAGTCACTACATACTTTATTACGTTTCAACGGTCGTATAATTTCCTTAGTCCACCTTCACCGCGTAATCAAAATACCAGCGGTTTATACGGACAGCTCAAACAGTGCTTAATTATAAAGCTTGTCATAAAATAGATGAATTATATTATTATTCCACCAACATGTATCACGACGTTGATGAAAAAGAACGGGTAAAATATTTTTGTTAGAACTGTAGCCGGTAGGATTTTTAGTTTGTGTGTAAACACGGTATAAACCCCTATAAGAAGTAGGCATGAATTCTCTGCAACAGTTAGTTTTAACTCTATTTTATGTGAAGAATATATAAAATAAACTAGAAATAACTAGAAATAAGAATAAACTAGAAATACTTTTGGTGCAACATATTAAAAGTTGATTCTCGCTAAGTTTAATTTTATTCCATTTTCATATAATCCTAATTATTTCCATATTTAGAGCAAATTGATGCTTTATCATTGATTTATAGGTGATTAAAGTATTAGCTTGCCCAGTTATCAGAAATTCTTTAATGATTTTAGATTTTTATACTTCGTTTTCTGTTTACTTTATGATATATTTTTTTACTGAATCATTGGTCGTGTTGGTTGCAAGTGCAACTGCCGATCAGGAGGTCCTGGCTTCAATTCCCGGGTCGGGCACAACCAAATTTTTCTAATTTAGATTTTCTAGTAGCGGCTTTGATACTGGATATGTGCCCGGTGTATAGCAATAGACTCACCACCTATTCAATTGTGGGACGTAAACGTAACTGGTGAAACGTGGGAGTGTTCTACATTGCTCTGCCTACTTCTTCGGGGGTTAGGGGCGTGATGTTACGTATATATCTTTTTAAATTTAGTGTTTTTCACAGATTCCATAACGGGATACCGCTCTCTAAAGTGCTCCGAGAATCCATGAAGGCGGATCCTGTCGCTCCCGTACTCTGGGAGCCGCACCTTGCGGCCCTCGACAGAAGAATAGTCACTGTACTCGACGCCATTAGAAAATGCATTGACAAACTAGAAAACCCACTACAGAACGAAGTCAACGACTTCGTATGACGCCAGAAGGAAACAAGCAAGACGTGTTGCTACTGGAATATAAAAAGTATTCCATTATGATTTGATAAATTAAGGGCTGAATTCGTGTGGACGGGGCGGTGCAATCGTAGAACTGACTCGCTAGTCGAACTCTCTCGTATAATCTGTGACTTAAGTAAACAAAACATAGTTTTAGATATGTAACCAATGCAATTACGTTCGTCTTTGGTTCCGTGGACTCTGATAGTTTTAAGATTTTGGTGCCAAAGATGTCCAAATAAAAGTGTGGATACAGCATAATGTCATTACCATTCCAATAAGAAAATTGTGTATCAAAGCATCGTATAAATATGCCAAATATATGGACGACTTCATTCAATAATACCATGGTTATTTCACAAATCGTTTGTACGAATGATTTTACGTTTTTTTTTTTCGTTTGTACGGAAACATTGTCATTGTGAGCGTATAGTAGTGTTTTGTTCAAAGTTAAGTAATATTGATACAATGTGTTAGACGTTATGAATATTTTTATGGGTGTATGTATGTATATTTTGAAGTTAGCTAAATAAAAGTCTGATGGACACGTACCTATGAAAAGTGCAACTGACTATACATAACAATGAGGAAATGCAATTAATTTTATATTTAAGTTTTATTACCCGATCGAATGGAACAGTTCAACAACGCGCGTTGTGAGGCAATGTTGCGTTATAACGCTGCTTTATATACAATGACATCAAAATAGTGGCACAGGTGAACAAGGGCTTATGGTACAATAGCAATTGTTGGCGCCATGCAATACTACTCTACTCAATTCTATCAAATGTTTTACACCTCTAACGACATTCTATTTATTTTAACAGCCAAGCGTTAGCGAGTGTTAACAACTGCTAAATCTCAGTTCACAGTAGGTACGTCAAATCCAATACATCTTTGAAGTATTGACGTATTGTTCAAATAATCGATGCTCGTTGTGGACGCGTCCTATTCGATCTGGCTTAGGGTGTGTTTAGGATGGATGTTTCTTTAAATGTATTATCTGTTGTGATCTGTTACCGTAGCTCAAAGCTCAAGAAGCACATATCATAATTAGGCGGGCATCAGCTGCATGTGATAACTTATACATATATTTACGCCAACGATATAATAATATAAGATCTTTAACTGTTGTGTTAAGATTTTTGTTAAATGTTTATGAAATTTTAAATGCGAACATGTGTACAATATTTGTTTGAATCGTTTTATTGTTTTAAATTTAATCACATTTTATGGTGCGATTATATAGAAGAGAGAAACTTTGAGAGTAAAATTATATGTTATGCCTTTAAAAAAGCTACCTTAATATATACAAACGCACCTTTATTTATTTGCACATGAGTTGAAAGTTAAATTTTTAAATTTTAATTGCTACTCATTATCTCGCAACAGATCTCAAAACCAATACAGAAATGTGAATTCGACTCTCATTAATGTTGTAAATTTTAAAATTATTTACTATTTGTATTTGTATAATTAAAAATTAAATTAATTAAATTGAGTTTATATCTAATCAATTATGAGGCTTACATCGTACACAATTTTCTGAACTCTATGTTATCCTATTTAACTGCTAATTAAATGATTGTTATGGATGGCTTTGTGTATGAATTATGATGTGAAGTAATGTACACTATTAAAATACATATTATGTACTATTTTAATATATTTAAGTAGATCTAGTTAATTTAAAAAGCGTATTGGCAGTCTTCTCTATTTATATTAAACACTTATTGTAAATTTATATAAATGAATCTATATAATAATATTTGCGGCTATAATTGTAAATAATACGTTTATATGCATTCCGCTTATCATAATTCGGCGTGTGTATAAACGTACTTAAATAGTTAAAAAAGCGACTTGCCAAAGATGTACCTACTTTCAGATTACGTATAACACGTTTGTGATGCGGCTATAATGCGTATTTCTGTTGATTGTTAATAAATATTATACAAATAACATTGTCTTTTTAATTGGTGCTTATCGAAAATTCAATTCAACTGACGTGTTTTTTATATGTCCGCTTTATTGTACTAATATAACATACATGAGATTTTATTTCTTTTTAATAATAGCAATATTGGTACTAAAGAATTATTGCTAAAGATAACCGGCATGTGATTCGTTAGTCGAAATACTTACATTTGTTTTAATAAGACTTCAGTATAAAAAGGGTCTTTCATATCATCTGGCATTAGTGTAGTCTTTGTTTAAAATAAATAGTAAAGCTTATGCTTTTACTCATGCAAAAATCGTTACATAAATCACGTTTTTATAAAGTAATAAATATAGTCAAAAATTTTTTTTCGTAAAACTATTTGTTTCCGGTACCAACTTTCAGTGTGTTTAACAAAACTTAACACTTAGGAGATAATTATTCCATACATCGTATAAGTTCCGTACACACTTATTATTAAGCGTCATCAAGCATTCAAATTAAACTTTAGTAACAATTCTTTTTACGTTACACATCACAATAAAAATGCGTACAAAGGAACGAACTTCATACAAAATGGAATATTTATACGTGAAACGGAATGGGTCCGGCATATTTCGTTCGGTTTGTCGACGCTAAAAAGTCACATAAAACTAAGGAAATACAAAGATATGTCCGTTTGCCATAAAAACTTTAATATGAATAGTACGCATATTCCCATCACACTTTATTGCTCTACAGTTATTTTGCTATTTATATATAAATATCTGAACTGTCTTAGAACAGAGTTTTGACGTCGATGGCGCGTATATCTTGTTTTATGAGTTATTTAATATAGAAATATGAAAGGTATTTACGTGTAGCTCATGTTACAACAAACACTGGTATACGAACATAAACCTATGATTACTATTAAAAGTTTTGTTTCTTATGTAAAATCTCGCTTATAATCACCGAAGAAGTAGGCAGAGGAGTTGGTACACTCCCACGTTTCACCAGTTACGTTTACGTCCCACTTTGGAATAGGTGGTCAGCCATACACCGGGTTCATTTCTAAACTACGAGACGCAATTAGAAAAATCCATTAGTGCCCAGGATTTGAACCCAGGACCTCTCGATCGGCAATCGCGCTTGCAACCAACACGATCAACGAGGCACTTTTGTTTCTTACAATTCGCATAATGCCAGTAATTGCTCACGACTTCTGTGCCGCGAAAACATAATAGCTTGCATAAATTTTTTATCCTTTATTTCTCTATTTTAGTGGTTGCTTTGAAGCTATTGATACCGGGATACTAAATTTGAAAAAAATTTAAGTTTAACTGTTTTAGGGATGGGAAAAGCCAATGGACTAATATTTTCGCAAGTCCATACTTACAATGATTACATAATAATGTTTATGATCAATGAATCCAATGATTAGTTTATTGCTTTAGAATTCAGCTTCCCGCTCTCACCATTAGCCTTCAAGTTTTACCATGTAACTTTACAAAGTTATATACGATTTAATATTATTTAACGGTATCATAATTTAATATTATTTAACGGAAACCTACACAAGTACAATACATGCGTATTATTATTCTTCACAATATTGCACAAAGCGTGCGGAATACATTGATCATTGTTATTCTAATTATAATGCTAGTTATAATCTCGTCCAGCAGTGGAACAATATAAGAGTTAATGGTGAGTATTCCTATACACATTCCTATGTGTTGCATTAACAATGTATATATGTAGTTTATCAGTCATCTGGTTACCATACCACAAGCTCTCTTGACGCTTAGTTTGGGATCAGATGACCGTGTGTGGAGATGTCCCGAGATATTATTATTATTATAATTAATTATACATCGCTAAAACTGCTGCTGTATCTGTATTACGATTTCATCAATTGGTATTATGTACAGATACCACAAAAAATTTCAATATAGGTAAATATCGACTATTTTCTATAATATGATATTGCTTGTAATAAGGAATAAGCTAATGCAAATTTTAATAATTTCACACGTAACGTGACATAAATTTGTAACACATTTTCATGCGCCATCATGCTAAAATTTAAAGAAAAAATAAGTAGGAAAATGCGACGGCATTCGTCCAATTTGTGAACAGGTATTGTTCTCGGGCCACGCGTCGCAATCTGCCAAATTGTATATTCACGAGATCATCTCAGTTCCACACGAGATTCTGCCCATGAATAACAACGGGTGAAGAAAATTCACTTCTGCCGAATTGACAATTTCCAACGCCACCTCAGCGTGTTATGGAGCGCATCTCAAAATAAGTATAATATTGTGAAGAAATAAGCTTTAAACGGAATCTTTTTATTCCGGGCTCTGATTGTAAGGGACTAACGCCCCTAGCTACATATAATACCATTAAATTTTTATCTTATATTTCTAGTCAGCTGACCCACACAGTTACATTTTAATACAATACCTCGTAACTGTGTTACCTAGACAAAAAAATTATTTATCCTAAAATATTATTTCAGATAATATATGAATCTGGTAACTACATCACAAGAAGGTAAATCTTGTGATCAAATTCGAATTGCTGTATGGTAATATGATAGTACGCATTCATATATACGAGTACATATGTAACGTATAAAATATTTTTTATTTATAGGCAGGTTTATTAGAACGACTTCAGATGTAATGTGTGAATTTAATTGCAAGGCGTTATCACCCAAACTAATTCGGCCAAATATTCTGGATTAAGGCTAACATGATATGTGATTGTCTTTGACGCATGTTATTGCAACGACAATAATTTGTAAATTCAGGAAACGGGGAACAATAAGCCGATAACCGTCGATAGCTCGCAGGCCAAGTGAATCGCTGTGCCACTGGCCACTACACAGGCCGCTGATAAATCACGCACGAACAATAGCGCATAGCCACCGCTATACATGCATAAATCAGCCGTTTTACCAACATGGGCCGGACTATATGCAAAAATATTACAACGTTTAGGAATTGACATTGAGTAGTGCATAAATTTTCTAATAAAATTGTTATGTAACAGAAATGAAAACAATTTTAAGTGAAAAAATATAGTCTACGTTCAGCATAAATGGGTACAAAAGTTAATGTCCTTCAAATCTCACTACAATAACAGCTTCATTTTGTTGGCTCACGTTATAAACACAATATACCCAGCAAATAAAATATATGAGTCATCAATTGCACGTCGTAGTGCATCGCAGTACCAGTAGTAATAAATTAAGGCAGAAACAATAGCTTATAGCGCATAGCATAGCGGCAACTATACACGCATAAATCAGCCGCCTACTAAAGCGGCCCATGTTGTATAGACAACCGGAACAACGTTACGCTTTGACGTGACGCTGAATTTGGAATTCTACATTTTAGTAACGCAACGGAAAAACTAGAATTTTAATACAGCACAACAGCGAGCTTCACAACCGGAAATAGGTGACAAACATTGTGTATAAAGTAATGAGAATATTTTGAAAGGGCGTGTTAGAAAAATGAATGTATGGCAGAATACTAAATTAGCCATTATTAAATTGTAAAGGACTTTTCCAACATGGCTTTTGTTCGAGGACAATCCTTAACTACCAGGCGAAAACATTGTCAAAAGATATTTTTTTATTTTTTTCCGGATGTAACATCAATCTATGCATTATAGCCTATTGCTGTATAATAGATGATATATGAGATTAAAACTGTGATAATACAGGCACGTCATTGCCAACGGTTTCCCAATTTGTAAAAAAGTAGACTAAAGAAGCGTTGTCGATGTATCGCCCAAAACAATGTCAATACCGCCCACGACTTTTTATAGTGTCATCCTGTAAATTTTTTAGCACTTACTTCCAAATTTTTGTTTTCGGAGTTTCATTAACATATTATCTGCTTATTTCTAAAGAAGACTGTCAACGTGTGCCTCCAAACATAAATTAAGTACTGTTAATATTTATACATATGTACATATATGTTACGTTTGAAACGTGGGGGTGTACTACACTCCTCTGACTACCTCTTCGGGGATTACAGATGTGATGTTACATTTGCTAACTACAAAAAACTAACGGAAAACTATAAGTAGGTACTAACCAAAAATATTTTAAACCCACTCTTATAATGCATATTTTATATATCGTGTAAAATAACCTTACTCCAATAAAGAAAGAAATCTTTGAGTCGCAATGACTACATTAAGTCTTTCGCCTGCGATTTTTCTTATACGAACAACGATTAGAGGGTGAGTCCGAGTAAGGCAAAGTTGGCGTCTGTGTCTGATACTAACTCGTTATGATGTTGGTAGGAAGTTCCGCAGTTCGACAGTTTGCACTCGCTTGCACCGGAAACGTGTAACTGATAGGCGGTTTAGATGTTACGTGTACTGCGTGCAGCGAGGCCGTTGGTATCAGAACTTTTCACGTTCGAAATTCAAAGTTTAGCTCCTCAAATAATGTTTTGAAATTATTTTGAAGTAATAAATAATAATTTATTGAATTTGTCTATAATCACAGGATTCTAGGTAAATTAATTTCTTAATGGACGATACATTAAGTTACAAATAAAATACGTTTATTTGTACATTCAGTAAAATATTTACGGGGTTGTACTGTTTCGATGAAATATTTTTTTTAAATATTATTCGTTACAATTTGCTTACATGATATTATTATAGACCTCGAAATTAAAGTTTTTCAAATTCTTCTACATTTATTTTATCACTTATGGTGTAACAATCATTGAGCAGATTTTACAAAATTGGATGTGGCTCTATATACTGTAATTTAAGGAAATTAGCGTTAATAACACATATTTGTGATTGCAGCTTTATCATTTAGTACACATATTATACTTATACTACAGACTCCTTACTAAATATCAACGCACGTATCATATAAACATACATATCATACACACAATTAAAATATTTCTTGTAATCCGCAATCAAATATTTTCAAATTATGCAAAACGGTGTATTACTAAGAGAAAAACTCAGGACTAAATAATCAATAAAGTAAACAAGAAAACCAATAACAAAAGGGTTATGAAAACGTAATTGATATAAAATGATTTTCTCTCGTTATTATAATAAGTATTAATTAAAACTGAATCAAAAATAATGCGAGCCAGTAATAGGGTTGTGTTGTGCGAAGTCCAAATCAGAAAATTTTAGGTAACTCCGAACAACTGTCGTCGAGTTTCACGATAATTCCCTTTGCTCGGTCCTGATGGCGCCCTTCAATTATTAAATATTCCTTTTAATAGAGCTCTTTCATCTAAAGAAATTCTTGGGACGGTAATGTTGTTCTTAATTAGAAAATTAGATTTATTATATAAGCGAAGGACTTTATTAAAGTGAGTCGAGTAAGTAATGCAATTATATTATTGGTTCGTTGTATCATGTTTAAGTTTTGCTTGCAAAACTATTTTCATACGAACATCTCAATCTTTGCGTAACTCTTAACATACATATATGAAATATTTAATTCGATTCAATCACACAGTTGTTCGTTACAATCCAAGACGCAAAATTGGCTGCAAATTTAGCGTACAATTTTTGTATCGACAATTACACATTAATCATATACTCGTATGTACAACGAACAGAGAAATCTTCATTGAATTGAGACATAAAAACTACGATTACGCGGAAAATTACACAGAATTTAAAACAGAAACAAATAAATTAATTCTTTAAATCTATTACCTGCTCCTTTAAAAACTTACATGTGTATTTTAATGTGAAATCTACTCTGCGTGTTTTAATGTGTAAACATTGAGTTACAAAATAATTTGAATTAAGATCGTAATTACTTACCTAATCATCTACCTGAGGAGGGTAGGCAGATAATTGATCTGGTGAGAGTATTTTAGTACTTTAGATTTGTGTCAAAATTATACCAATTTATTTTATGATAAAAGTGTATGAAAAGCAAAGAGGTGGCAGGCATATGTTTAAGGATTTCCAAGAAATCAAAAGACGATTGGATGAAACAAATTGAAACCGGCGTTTTGAGGCCATAAACTATTGAGCGATTGGATTTATTGATTTATGGTTATTAAAGATACGTTACTGAGATAGCACACAGCTACAAATTTCATTTGTATGGAAATGTTCGCCCTCTGGAATAAAAATTTGCATATTGTGTTCCTGGTTCAGTTCCAGTTCAAATATTGAAGATATTTCAATTCTTCGATGTGTTCTTATTCGTTATCGAAACTACATACATGTATTACATTCCAAGAAGATATTAAAGAACCATGAATGTGAATAAAACAGAATTTACCATGTTTGAAATATTTTATTTATATTTGACTTTATCGCCATGAAATTTTTTCAATTAATGAATGTAGAAAATATCTTTTGTGTTAATTATTCAATAATGAAGGAATAAATTCTAACAAAATATTACATTCAGTACCTACTTCCTTACATTGGACTTATTCAATATTCTTTTATATTATACAAATGAACAGCTGCTTGTTTTCTGGTTTTATGTAGTCCCTTTAGTTAAATATGCTTGTACAAAATTTAGAAACTGAATAGAGTATAATTTATAGATTCCTTTAAAAGTACGGATATACAGATATTATGTTGCTATGCCTATTTTTCTTCGGGGTCGGCAAGGACTGAGTCCCACTGACAACGGTCCTAATGTTCTTTTCACCTTTTCCATTGGCATTATTATAAAATATTTCAAATACCACAAGATTACATAAATGTGCTCTCTTGTTATAAACATGTGGAATATAAGCATATAAATTTTATGGCTCGCTGGATATTATAAAAATGTAACTGGCCTAACAGACGAGTTTGGTTTAAAAATATGCCAAGTCCGTAAAAGTTAACCCATAAACTATCGCGAGCTTTGCTCAAGTATCCAACTTTAATTTTATTATCGCATTATAAACAAAGTGTTCGCCGTCATTTTTACAGGATTTTCTTTCGGAGATCAAATAACGGGACTCAAGTCACTTGACGATAGGCATTTTTTTTCCGAAATAACGGTTACTTATAAAATTAAATAATTTCTCAGACCACTAACGAAGACCAGAATAAGTAAACTTATTTTTTTTTTACGAAACTAGATATTCAAACCATCTAACAAAATTTTAAAATATGTATAAATTAATTATTGAATGTTACATCGCCAAAGTGGCTTAAGTATTATTAAAAAATCATATATTGTAGATCTACGAATCGAAAGAAATCATATATTGAAATCATATATTGCAGTTTCTCTAGTGTGTATCAAAATTTCAATAACTCAATAACAAGAACATTCCAAACACTTTTCAAACCGCATTATCCTACTGGTTGCAGTTACGTTCACACCGGTCTTGGAACAACAACACAAACAATATGATTTTAATACTAGCAGTCAAAGATTCCTTCTTCCTAAATATCCGCAGACGTCTATTTATCTGTTATGAAATTTTGCTACGATACGAGATCTACAGAAAATACATATTCTGAGAATTCTGCCGCTATATATGTATATGAACGCATATAAAACGCTAACAATATGAAGGATATATGTAAATATTTTGTGTTCAACAATATGTAAAACAGATTTTACCCTTGGATATCGAGTGTACCGAATACGAATCGTATTATATCTTTCTTTAACTTAAACTTTCTCAGAAAGCTTATTATCAATGTTAAGCGAAATATTAACTATAAATATATAAAACGAATTAACTAAGACGTTTAAAGTATCAATCATTAATAAACGAAAGTACTGAGAAGCCAAGATTGACATGCTACTATTTATACAAGTAATACTAATAATTAAAAAGATCTTAAATAGATAGATAGATCTCATAGATGCAATAGTCATAGACTCAATAGTAATAGACTCAATAGTCATAGGCTCAATAGTCATAGACTCAATAGTCATAGACTCAACAG
>DWDV01000936.1:0-14565 GCA_018245615.1 Mimoniades ocyalus
GTGTCATGTATCAAAATAAACTTCGTCAATTTTTTAATTGACTTATGGAATATTTTGTTCGTATCAAAATTTATGAGACTATGAGTGACTTATTTCGACTTATTTTCAAGACTGTGTGACTCATAATATTCTTTTTTTTTTTGTAAAATTGTCTCAAATCATGTTTCACTAGTGAGGTAGTTGTTTGATGTTTAAACTATGTTGAGCTGGCTGCGAGATTTGAAAAGAAAAATTAATTAAAACGATCTCATATCCTTGTAATCGTATATTTTAACTTTTTCCCGATATATTGAAATACGGCAAATTCAAATGAGAAGTTTGACTTTGCATTTGTCGTGATTCGTATAGGAATATATTTGGGGCGTCTGTTGAGCGTAAGAAAAAAGTTTCCTCCGCGGATAGGAAGTGGAAGAACAATAAAAGTAAATTGAACTCGGATAGAATTCTCGCTTCGCGAGTTTTAGTGGCCGATTTAGCGTAACGAGTTTTTACCGCCTTTACAACTTCGCAGGTCGCTCGGCTAAGTTTGTCCCGCACAACAATTCCTGCGCTGCTCCCTGGAACTTGCGAATTGTAGACGAATAAAGATCTCAACTTATTATGCCTAGCCATTTATTAATGGACGTCGAGACTGTGAACTTAACCTTAACTATGTGATTTTGTTTACAGATTGTAAATTTAGTTCTAGATACATATGTATATGTATAGAAGATAAGAGTTCTGTAGGTACTATAAATACTTTGGATTATAACAGGGTTGTCGCCACTATCTTTTGTGTCATCATCATCAGCCTGTTGAAGCCCACTGCTGGACATAGGCCTCCCTTGAGGGGCTATACCCGTAATCCCGTAATACGCTGGGCATGCGGTTTGAGGATCGCAGAGCACAGCTTACGCCGCCTACGCCGCTGCTCACAGGCGACCAGGCCATTTGTATAATATATGTAACAATATTTTCAGATGAATACAAAACCTAACTGCTTCTATATTAGGAAATTTAATTTTTGTATTTAAGATGCTAAGGATCATTACTGACGAGCAATCACTCATGACGGTATATTGCTCTCTGGCACAATCAGTTTTGACTTACTGCTTTTGTCTTGGGTGGAATTGACAAAACCAGTTTCCACCAGCTGGAGAGGGCGCAACGTGCAATACCTATTAAAGGTGATACATTCAAAACCAATTCGTTTGGTGGACGAAATCGTGGACCAATTCGTGTGGACTGGTTGGGAAACGAACAAACCACCTGTATTGAGAATCCACTCGGTTCCAAGATATTACGAGTACCTTCAATAGCACACAGCCGCAAGTAAAATAACAGGTTTTCTCAACACGACCTGTCTGTTTTTGCGCGGTCCCTCGTTTTCCGGTCTCATAAAGCGATCATAAATTGAGTTCGCCGAAGCGTTTTAAATTACATTTCTACTGGAGTGTCGCGGTCACCTCGTTATTGAATGAAAAGAAACGCCGTTTACCGACGGATGCATAAATTCGTACATTTTACTATATTTCCTATTATGTTCAGACTATGAAGTAATTTAGTTTCAGTTATGTAAAAACGGAATGCCCAGCCTGGAGATTAAGAGCAAAGATCACTCAGATTAGGGCCATGTGTAGATAATGTAAAACTTGTTTTTACATTTCAAATGCTTCGCTAATAAATTATCAGAAGTTCACAATTAATCTTTTAACATAACATTTTAATATAAAATTTTGTTAGTAAAAATATTTTCTTAATCTTTATACATATTATACATAATCCTAAAACAATTAAAATAAATGTGTATATTCATAGCGCAGAGTACCTAATAATTAATCCAATGTCGTTATTAGAAGACTTTATCACCATTCATCGTATTTTAATGCTTATAAATTGTATCATCATACAGTAACCACATACTACTTAGAAATTTTATTATGTACTAATGTCATATGGTGGTGTGAATGTCATGGAATTATTTTGCAAAGGCACCATATGAAAAACACATTACGAGTACGCACACCGCAACCGAGCAAAGTTTGCAGCCGACAAATCCATAAAACGAAATAATATATTCCGGGCACAGGGACTTGGTCGTTAGTACGTCACTCGAATATCTACAGTAAGGGTGGTTCAGACGGAAGCGGATCTGCGTCAGAGTTAGCGGCCACCGAAATTCAGTTACTGTTAATACAGATCTCAAATCCGTCTGAAACTAGAAACTTTTCATGTGTGTCTTGTATTAATGTACCTTTTCGTAATTATTAATATGTATGTCGTTGGGACTTAAAAGTAACTGGTGAAACGTGGGAGTGTTCTACATTCCTCTTCGGGGATTACAAGCGTGATGTTACTTTTCTTAATATGTACTATTATTATTAATATTTATAAGTACAGTCTAAATTATATATTTATGTAGTTAATAGGGTCACTCTATACGACGTACCTACTGCATTGTACGGGCGTGTAAACATAATTTGAGGATTATCTTTTAACAATAGATTAAAATATCATAATTTTCATCATCACCAGCACCTCACAGCACAGCCCAACTCTTAGCAGCCACTTTGATTTTTACGTCACCTCGCCTAGCTGAAGGGCGTCCTTCTCTACGTTTCCTAAAACGTGATCTCCACTTCGGACCTCGCGAATATTTTTTTTATTTCAATCAACGAAACCCCAGCCCATGTCCTTGTGACGTAACCCTAAGCTGGTCGCACCCGTATCCAAGCGCGCTAATGTTTTATTCGCTTTAATCTTCACGAGTGACTCCTAAATATTCACTCTGCGATGATAATAAATTAGAGGGAAGACTGTAAAATAAGATCGAGCCTAACCAACGCGAGATATTATTTACATGGTTTAATTTATACGCTAGCCCTCACACATACAACAATCACACATACACACATGAAATTTTTTTAACGATCATGGTGTTAGTACCGGTATGCAAAATATTAATTCCATATTTTCAAAAAACTATTCAAATTTAGTAGTAAAATGTACAATATATATTTATGTGTATTTTTCTATAATTTAACTTACGAATTAAAATTTTGCATGAAAAAATTCATGTCAGTGTTAGTCTAGTACTTATAATAGCTGCCGACCGCTTTGGGGCTCTGGAATTTGAATTCTGTGATTTTAATTCCAAATACTTATACTCTTAAATTACATATCAATCGCTGTAACGATGAAAGAAAACATAACATACATACTTACATCACATACGAGTAGGTACTCGTTATAATTCTCCACAATGTTCTCTAAAGAGTCAGTCTAGTCTACAAATCCGCATTTAGCCCCAGTAATAATTAATGACCTTAATCATTTCCACTCTGAGAGTAGATCATAGAATAATAGAACAATAAAGATGATAGATAAACAGAAGACAGATGGCTAGCACTTAGTGGCTGCTTTTAACACCTCACGCGTCATCGGCCTGCTCCTGTGTAGTGTTGGAACTTAGGCGTCTACAGTAACACACCACTGGACTCGTTCTACAATTATTTTTTTCCAATCACTGCCATTGACTTTCCATAGGTATATTAGTCTCTTGATTAAATTAAACTTTAGCCGTTCAGTGTGTATTAAGTGCATACACATGTTTAATATCCCATGCATTTTTCGTTTCCAAGTTGGCTTCGTCAGAAAATAAACATGCAAAATCACTAAAAATATTAACTTCTCGATAATTTACTACAACTATAATTACCTCCGTAAATAACTAGGCATAACCGTCGCCAAATGTTTTGTAAAGTCGAAACATTAAAAATCGAGGGCAACGATTATTCATTTTAAACGAAAAAAAAGGCAATTTATTTACAGGGTGCAAATTACTAATTTGTTTCTGGTCGTATGCGGTACATTAATCATTCCCGCTGATCGACAGCCGTTGATTACGTATTAAACTTGCATTCAATAATCCACTAATTGTTGATTTGCGTGCTCACGATACTTGGCTCATGGTCTACTTGAGTTACGTAAACTTGGTAACATTCGAGAGACTTCTATAATGAAATATGAAAATAAAACTTAACATCACGCCTCTGATTCCTGTAAAGGTACGTAGAGAAATGGGTACAGTTTTCACCAGTTAAATATGAAAATAAATTATTATTTTGATATTTTTATTATACATTATTTTAAATTATTATTATGGACTGCCTCGTTGATCAAGTGGCTGCAAGCGCGACTGCCTATCGAAAGGTCCTAGTTTCGATTCCCAAGTCGGGGATCTTTAACTTTCAACTTTAAATTCGTAGTTGGCCACAGACTCACCACATATTTCATAACAGGCGCAATGTTGGTGTATACTACACTAAGCACTGCTGATTTTTTTATTACATATTATAATTATATCCCCATGCCAGATTCAATAGGTATGCAGAGAGCATGGAGAGTCAAATAATAAGACTAAGTGTCCTATTCCTATGCTGCTATTCGAAGTCAGTCACAGACATCTATATGCGGCACCGGTAACTATTGTCTACTCGTCTGCTACTATCTTCACTTCATCAACAAGCAACTAAACGCTATCAAAAGAAATAAAATGTTAAGACCATACAATTTCAAGGCATAGTTCCATAACAATTCACTCTGTATAAAGAGCAGGTTCACTTTAAAAGCTTGATTTATCTTTCAACTCTTACGGTGTATTGACTGCGACCCTTTTTATATCTGTTGAGTACGAGTCTGGGTCGCACAGCTGAGAAAGATCTGGGACATCCCCAACCACGCTGCTTGAATAAGTTTTATCTTATCTAAACAACTGTTTATAGAACCGAATACCAAAATGTAGGTCCAGTTTGGAAATACCGTCACCGAAACCACATCTTGCATATTATGTTATCGGCACAAAAAACTGTGCTATATTTCAGTGTCAGCAGTAAGTGTGAAGATTTTAAAAAATGTCGTGTTCTAAGCAATCTATAATATTTAATGTTTACTACGTCACTAATAATTTTAACTAAACATATAATATTAACTACTGCTATAAACGCTTTACAGACAGATTGTCCAATAACACTGTACCATAACTTCATATAAGTTCTAACCGTCCAAAACACATTTTGACAGTTTTGACTTTATGGTCTTTGACCAATCAGAAAGCAGGTTTGACCAATCAGAAATCGGACCAAGGCACCGTAATTTTCGTTAAAACTGGCGCTGCGTAAGTTAGCCGTAAGTAAGACGTACGTCGTAATTTTGCTCTTCTCTAAAGTAACGCACTGTTAAAACTTCACTACCAAAATGCTGTTTCTATAAATACATTAGTAAACATACATTTTTCTGTACATAACTTTAAAACATTACTGTAACAGAACCGCAGTAAAACTAGCTCATGATTCTCAATATACAACAAAATGCAGAAGAACAAAAATATTTCAAAATAGAAATGAAATAATTGCTGTTAATTTATTTATGTTAAATTGTGCGAATACTGAAATTGTACGAGTAAATTCTTGGGTTTTCTATGTATAGTAAATTATATACTTCAAGTACCTACTTAAATTCCAAAAGTTATAAGCAATTCTTTATTCGCACGCGTCTTGGCAGTTGACTTTGCATAATAATGCAAACTATATTCAAGATGGCACAGATTTATGGTAGAACTGGGTGTTGGGGGACGAATAAATATCTTACATGTAACTTTTATTCTTATTATTATAAAACACTAAATATTCTTTACGAATTAGCTTTAATTTTTACATGAAAAATGTTCTTTGACAAAACGAATAATCAGCCTAAGCGCAGGGCCTGTATCTTTCATCACAAGTTATAAGTTGTTCTAAAAAGCCAGTAAAGTCTCGTTATGGTTCTGTATACCCTTATTCTTCTTAATATCATTATTTAATTATTATTAATTTCATCATCATCATCACCCTATCTCAGCCCACTGCTGGACATAGACCTCCCCAAAGAGCGCCATCGCGCCCTGCCCTCGGCTTGCCGCATCCAGCTTCTGCCTGCAGCCTTTCGCAGATCGTCATCCCACCTGGCCGGAATGCCATACTTAAATTCCTTAATTAAAACGGTAAAAAAACCTCTTATTTTAATTGATAAAATAACACAGAAAACAACACGAAAAATAATAAAAGCAACAAACTGAAGTATAAATCTCAGATTCCGTTCACAGTACATACATTCCGATAAAATCATCTTCCACTAAATCATTAATGTAACTACTAATACTACCCTAATTTATTTTTTAATTAAATGAACGACTCCTAACGGTTGATAAAAAAGTTATTGTCGTTTTTCACCTACAATAACTCTTTTATTTTTACTGCTCTCCAAAGATTACCTGGTGGAGAATCCCAATAGGAATTAAATAATGATTAATTACTTAAATAAACAAATGAACGAATTAAACAAATAAATAAACTATCGGAACGATTGTAAATTATGCCCCTCGGTGTTTCCAGTGGTTTGAATTAATTACCAATTTCAAACCACGTATAGTTGTGTGAAAGTAACCTCTTATTAAAAGTAAACAAAGTTATAAAAAGCAAATGTCAGCTGGACTCGACTACTGTTATTAAGAAACAAAATAATATCCAAGTCTAATGTTCAACTGTATGAGAGCGGCAAATCAGAACAGATATTTTCATAAAGCATAATATCCCGCGGTTTTCCTTATAAATGAGCCTTAATAAAAACAAATAATAACGTCATGACCCGAGCAAATGGAAGCGAAGCAATTGTATTTCTCGTCATACTTTTTAATTTCGTCTGAACAAATCTAAGCTGTTTTTCATGTGAAATTGTGCAATCGTTTACAAAAGATTCTGAGAAGTTTACTAATTCTGTAATTCGTTAGGTTCTTTTAGATTTAACAATGTTTAATTTTTATTTTTCTGACGAGTTATCTCTATGTTTCAGCTTTTGTAAAAGGTGCCTATTAATGTGAGTGAAAAGCATTAGCTCATTGATGAAATTTAAGCTCAATGGGCGCCTTCCCGTTTTTTGTTAAACCGTTTTATTTATCCTTTCTAATCTATAACATTCAAAAACCTTTTTAAGGAATGTTCTTCGGGCGTACTATTAACGAAATAAGCCGTGCTAATCGTAAACAAGATGGCCGCTTGGCAATCTAAGTGGTTCGACCCAGAAACTTGTAATTACTCGGTAGAAAATTAAATGAAAGTTTAAATTGTACTTTATGTCACAATATTTTAAATTAGTTGCAAAGGAAGAACTTTACACATACAAATTTAAGTACGTTGGCTTTGAGGCGTCTGAAGTTCACAAACTCGCACTTGGCCAACGTGGCAGACCGTGCCTTTACCCGTTTTGTCATTTCACTGTTCAATACGCCTCTCCTCACCTAGTGAGAATGATTAATGCCATGCTCTACCACGCTGGCCAATCGTCGACTCTCATACAAGTGATAATAATAAAAACATATTCACACAATGTTTTACAGAAATCACGATAGAACCATTTTCAATAGAAAAACGAGTTAAACTGCTTATAAATCACACACAATTTCTGCATTTTGGATTTCCGTTGCGCGAACGCTGTAGTGCGAATCAGCAGCTGGATATTTGCAGCGCGGCGCAAACGTGATTCAAATGCCGATCAGTGTTATGATTAGTTTGTTCGATGGTTTAACCGACGGTTGCAATGCGGACGGCTAGCGATGCACAGTGTACTTTTGACTCGACAAAGTCACATAAGAATTAATAATTCAGCACAAGTATTCATAATTACGAGTATATGCCAATTAGTAACGCAAACGAGTAGATACCTCATCACTACTTTTATAATCACGCCAGGTTCCTTACGGGGTAAACAAGCACCGAAAGCCAAATATCTCTCAACTTTCCTCTATCCGTCCATATTCTTTTATAAAATTCATATTCTGTTAATAAATTACCTCAATTTACAATAGAACCATTGTTATATCTGTTCATTTCAATTCATTGCTCTGTTAATGATAACTAACAACTAACGATTGTCAGTTTACTACATCACTAATGTGTCCGATGGGTACACTTGCCCCGCGGGAATATTCTGTATTCATTCCCCACTCAGTTGACATTATTCGGCAACAGTAAAACCAGTCCCTTACGTTTAGTTCGTATGACAGCCATTAAGTTAAACGAGCGTTTTATGTAAAACACGGTGATGTTAATCGGAAAAGTGATTACCAGAGTCCCAAAAGGAATAATTCGCTTAAAGGAAACCACGTGTGTACGTACACATACGTTCACGATGTTCACGATGACTGTACGTGCATTTAAAATAATTACAGACGGAATTATAATGTATATTTCTTTCTTTGTTTTCAAGACATATATCAGTATAGCAAGGCAAAGTATTGCTCAGATAATAATTACCGCAAACCTATTATAGCTCCCGCTATGGCAACCTTAATTGAATTGTTTTCTTTAATATTTGATCGCAAATCATACCAATGTAGAAATAAATGTAATTTCTTATTCCACAAAGTTTCCATTACCATACAATAGACATAAATTTAAATATAAACCAATGCAGTATCTGAAATTGTGTTCGAAATATCGACCTGAAACTTCGTCCATAACTTTAATGATTTTAAGAAGTTCCCACCGGTTCGAGAAATAAACGATTTTTTTAGAGAGTACGCTGAATAGAAACTCTTCCCATTTAAGAATCTCTTATAGGCTTATTTAGAAATGAAAGCAATATAGAAGTAATGTTGCAGAAAAAGCATGTTGGGTCAGTTAGGATAAAGATACGTATATGGCAGTTGGTGTTTTCTGCTCACCCTGTGAGGGATCACGGGTAAAAATATAAAGGTGCGATAAAAATATTGTGCGAGTTTGATATCATCGAAGCCGGCATTCGTGTATGAAGAGAGTGACAGACGTAGAAGAAGCGCGGCAGGTCTGCAACAAAATAGATACTGTGATTTGGTGTATTCTGCCTACCTCGTGAAGGATCTGGCGTGACAATATAATAATAAGATTAAAAATAGAAAAATGGAAAAATTTTAATACACAAGCACGTTAAATAATAACCATAAATCTTTCTGAACGAAACATGTTTTACGACACGAGACATTTATTCGACGTATCGCGAACTTTTAAACAAATTGCATTTACGATTCCGCTATCAATCATTATTATCCGAAACTGATTTACACAATGGGACATATTGGGGGTTGATTTATAAGTTTTATTGCTGCAATAAACAGCGGCCATGAATGCAGAGAAAATATTAAAATCGTATGAAAGGAATTACCTTCATATAATTATTGCAATGGAATGCTTTGAATTAAATTAATATTTTTGTCATTACGGCAGATCCTCTACAAAATAGGTAGAGAGCACTGAGTGCCATATGCTCCTCGTGACCTGCTATGCTGTATTTATATGCTTCCTTGTATAATATATGCACGCCAGTCTCAATGACTTCTAATTGCCCCATCAGCCGGTATCTGACCTGTTTGTTTTTAATAGATCAGTCTTATTATCATTGGCATTAGGCTCACCAGGAAGCGCGTTACTATACTCGTCTGCCTACCCCTTCACTGAAACACAAGCGTGATGTTATGTTGTTACTGTTATCTCTCTTGTTTTTTTTTTACTGGATTAGATGCTATTTTTGAGCAGCGCTTCGTTACTTTCCAATTGACAAATACGAAGTGAACATAAATATTTACCTCAGCTTGTGGACGAGCTGACGACTGCGAGAGTTGTACAGCGTTCACGAAACTTAAACATACAGCTATGTAAACTAGTCGATTAAAACACATTTACTTCCGCGCTGACGTCAGATACTGAAGTTTATTAGTTCCAAATTACAAATACGTAGAATCCATAGAATTATTTACACGCGAAGTCGATCTCACGGTCGCGAGGAACTGACAACTTCTGGAATATTCTAAGTTCGAGTCGGCAAATGCAGTTCGAAAGAGATATATCGACGTGAGTTTTACATCTAGTCAGTAATGTACTCATAATATGTACATATGTTAGGCTACCCCAGTAAAACACAGCAAGCTAAATGAATGTTCAGGGCTGCAAGTAACGAATCATTGACGTCAACCACAATGTAAGTCATATTTGAGACTGGATTGAAGTCTATTAGCAAGTGAATAGAATATATTCCCCCGTGCTCTGTGATCTACAACCTGCATGCCCAGTGTAAGGGTTGTGGGCAAAAACCCCCAGTGAAGACCATCAGTCCAGCCGTGAACCTAGCCAGTGTAATAATGATGGTATACATCCTTTGTTCTTGGTAGAAAGATGAATACACGATCATATTTTAATCCCATCCGAAAGTGCAAAAATATAATTCACCATTTATGAATGTTTCTCAAAGTTTGTGTACACAATATGTATAGTTAAAAATGCTTTTCAAACACCACACAATACTATATTTTCTATCATACAGGATATTCCTTAGTGGGAGGTAAACGTAACTGGTGAAACGTGGGAGTGTTCTACATTCCTCTGCCTACCTATTCGGGGATTACAGGCGTGATGTTAAGTATACAGTATTATTACGCATATACTTGCAACAACTTACTGTTTATTTATTGGCAGACTTGATTGTTCCAGAATTAAAAATTCATTAGACTGTAGCAAAAATACCAGAGATAAAAATTTTAATACATTTTTGTATAACTCTAATGTCATTCAACTTCAAAGTCAATAATATATGTAGTTTCGTTACCAATATACCATATACCATATTGTTAAAAGGGAGTTAGAGCATCCTGTTTTAAAGGAACAAAAGCAAAACACATAAAGGCTGCTTTTTAAGGCCAAATTTATAGCTAAGAATAATAAAATATTCCTTGCCTACACGCTATATGAAATAAAAGTTCATTTGTTATTTTTATAAACGTGTGATAAAGGAATTAATGTACATTTTTTACTATAATGATTGTAATTTATTACAAGCGACAAAACGTACAGGACAGATTTTTTGCTTTTATAATGACTAGCATTTTTAACTTTCATGAGCTTTTCTATAATGTGCACATTTACTTTTGTCTACTTTTTACACTAGTCTGTAGAAGCATATTGGAAAAGACTAATGTCAATATCAAAGACAAATCAAGATAGTTTTAATTACAATCATAATTAAATAAGATTGTATCTTTGACAACATCACTTATTGAAAGAAAATAAGTTTACGTAATTCAAAAGGGATTAAAATTTCCTTTTAAACAGAAAGTCGGTAACTGTATTTCAGATTGAAAGTTTATAGTTTACTAATGTGGAAATTTTAAAAAGATCTCTTAATATACCTTATCTTGACGTCAATTTTCAACAATTCATCTTGAGTGCTAGCGCGGCAACAGTTCAAAGTGGTGCCCGGATTTGAAAAGTCATTTTTCATCCGTTATGACGTAATCGCTTATGAACTCAGCTTTTTATTTGAAAGTGTTGGAATTTTCATATTCAACGTTTTATAAGCTTCCTCTGTTAGGTAACCGAGCGAAAAGGCCGGACGTACCGTACTAGTACATGCGCGGTCAATTTCTTATTACCTACCCAAATATTTTAGACCCAATATCACAGCACGTAAAGGGGCGCCAAAATTAATTTGCTATACGAGTACTTTCGACATAAATAACAGCTCGACCCGATTCTCGAAGCTTTGTCAAAGTGTATTACGTGGAACGTAATTTATCCCCGGAAATTAAGAAAAGATTCAAAGCTAGCTCTAGCTCTTGGAAATCTTAACAAAGGTAGTGCTTAAGTCGCGAGCTAAAGTCTTAGTTCTCGTGCACAATAACGCACTAGTGTGGTAGTGAAGGCGGATCAAAAATAATAGTAAGAATCCGTAGTCACCTAGTATAAATCATGACCGCTGTGCATAATGTAAAACCTAACATTACTAAAATCAAATCAAATCCTATGTAATAAATCACATAAGAAAATACGCAACGTGTTTGTGATTCGTATCTGTAGTATACATATTTGTCGCGGACAGCGAGTCGCTTACGAATGGTTCAAAGCGTTTTAATTGACATGCAGTTACGATAAACACTGCCGCTTGTCACAGCCACCGTTTCCGCGCTCACTGGCGCCACCGCGTTTGCTTCTAACTGCTCACAAGATTTTAGCCTCGATATAACACTACAATAAATCTATCGCGCTTCTGAATTTTTAGTGTACTTATAAAAAGCAACAATAAATGCTGTATTATTTATAGTATATAATTACTATTGTTAGATAAACGTAAAATCAAAGCTCCAATCCTCGAAGTAAGCAGAGAAGTGAAGTAAACTCCTACGTTTCAATCGATATAGGTATTTACATCTCACCATGGAATAAGGGGTGAGCCTACTGCCATACACTGGCCACAAATCCAGACTCCAAGCTACTACCAGCAATTCTATGTTGAATATCGTTTAATAAAACTCTTAGACTGCCTCGTTGGTCGTGTTGGTTGCAAGTGCGACTGCCGAACGAGAGGAACTGGGTTCGATTCCCGGGTCGGGCACTACTAAATTTTCTAATTTAGATTTCCTAGTAGTGGCTTGGAGTCTGGATATGTGCCCGGTATATGGCAATAGGCTCACCAGCTATTCCATCGTGGGACTTAAAAGTAACTGGTGAAACGTGGGAGTGTTGTACATTCCTCTGCCTACCTCTTCGTGGATTACAGGCGTGATGTTACTGTTACTGTCAGACGTTGGTTGAACATGTCCATGTGAAACAGTGGCCAAATGTAACGGCCAACGATTTCTTTTGTATGACGTGTGCAGGAGAGGAAACGAATTGACCACAGTTACGAATTGTCGCTGCCGTATACAGACGCATGCAACCGACATCTAAGAGGATTGTACGTAAGTAGAAAGACTTCTAACTGTCACTTAGCTCAGTCAGTATTAGTTACATCATTACAGGGCAATGGAATGTAAAATTACAATTAATATTCATTAGTACAGTTAGCATATATTAGTATGCGTGCATTCGGTCTTATTCAATATTGGTCAAACACGCGTTACTCCTGAGAACTGAGATGAGAGATATCAACATATTCATCAGACGGAAATACAAGCATATAAAGTGATGATACTGCGCTAGACGAACTGTGTAGGTACGCTTTTTATCATTTACGAAACGAAATGCAACTTTTCTGCAAATAAAGAAAAGTTTTAACAAAACAAAAAACCAACTTCATAAAGAAACCTATTAAAATGCACTAAAAGTAAAAAAATAATTCGTCAAAGTCAATCAAATTATAACGAGAATATAATGTAGGTACAACTATTGTTATTTTTGTAGTCGGCGTCAGTCTTGGCTTTTTTTAGTTGTAGTGGAACGGTTATAAGGTAGGTATATTATACAATATCAACAATGTCAAATAAATCGATAAAATTGCAGCTTGCGAGATTTCACCGGAATATTTAATTTTTATTTTTATATATAATTTTTTATTTTTATAGGTGTATTTTTATATATATTTTTAAGAAGCGTGGCAGGTCTTACAGACCTGATAGATATTTGGGGTCCGGTGCTCTCTGTCTCCCAAACGAGGGACCTGGAGTGAAGATATGTATGTATGTAAATATAGGTATTGAAAAATATTTACGGTTACTATGGCCATAATCAGTCCCTTTAAATTTACTGTAGAACGCAACCCTCCCCGTAGGGCTTTTTGGCCATAGGCATCACTAACCCGCTATTGTTACTATTAAATATATATTGATTTGGATCAATGTGTTCTTCACACCACAGTCATCAGGATTAATATTCCACATGGTTCGTTATACCAATTTGACTCATTAACCCTTTGACTCATTATTATTAATTTTTATAACATCGATACCACTTATAATATTTCAGCGACTCTTTAAATTAATATTACCGTGACACTATGTCCTCGATTCAACGCATGCGCGCCAATGTTTTCCAGCAACGACTTTCGAAAAAATAAACATGTGTAGAATAGGGACTTATACATATAATGCACACATGCATGCGTCACTTAAAATTATGTTTTTAGATGGTAAAAAAACCAAATCAACTCAAACATAGCATTAATATCAAAAGCGTTGGATGATTTCAATACCTCACTTCAAATAAAGTCCTTAACAAAATCAATGTGTATTCGTAGGCAATCAATTGTCCAATATGAGTTACGTATATCAGTTTAAAGTCCTTACATCCCTCATACTTCATTAATAACAAAATCAATTGAGCTAGAACAAAGCACATGTAAAATTGTAATTACATTCTGGCAAGTGACGTTAGCTTAATTGCTTCCTTTCGTGTGAACATTGTGATCAAGTCCTTGAAGTCTCCTGCCATTTCTAAGTGTATTACAAAATATTTTTGATTTGCTCGCGTTGTTCAGTATTTAGTAAAGCTGATTATCGAGCTGATGATTGTGGGTTCGGTTTCCAATGTGGACAAATACCTGTCATTAGCACGAGTATTATTTGTTATTTGTTTAGGTGTAAAATTATCCATATAAGATATGATTTAGAAATCTATCTATGTATTTAGACTGCCTCGTTGGTCGTGTTGGTTGCAAGTGCGACTGCCGTTCGGGAGGTCCGGAGGTTCAATTCTCGGGTCGGGCAATACAAAAATTTTCTAATTTAGATTTTCTAATAGTGGCTCGGAG
>DWDV01000937.1:0-14562 GCA_018245615.1 Mimoniades ocyalus
CACTCCCACGTTTCATCAGTTACGTTTACGTCCTACTATGGGTAATAAATAGGTGGTGAGCCTATTGCCATATGCTGGGCACATATTCTTAGCCCGAGCCAATATTAGAAAATATAAATTACAAGAATACAAGTGTCCGATCCAGGATTTGAACTCAGGACTCCCCGACCGACAGTTGAGCTTGTAACCAACACGACCAACGAGGCTGACAACGAATGATTAAAAATAGAAGCACCGAATATATTGTACATGGATTGTCAATTTTATATAAAGACACAACGGGGCCATTATACGTATACTCTTAGTATTATATACCTATGATACATAGGTATATATAGGTTCAAGAACTACTGTATACTGTACTCATAAAGAACTGTACCTACTGTTCATTCACTTATTTATGAAATTACGCTATTTCTCATTTTATCACATTATGTAGCTACCAGCACGTTCCTTATTGTTATTCAAAGTTTATTTAAAAACTTTTATCATTGTCATCATCAATTATCCAGTTCCGGCGAGTGTGGCCACCGCTGGAGCATTTGCAGTGATGTTGGGGTTGTGCAAATATGAGCGAATTATGCCGGAACCACCGTCACTGCGCTTGTGTTTCCTATTACCCAATTACAATTTCATTGTCATATTTGTTCGCCGCAACTCATGGCGGTACCGACTGCGTCATACAGGCGTGTTTTGTTTACAGAATATAATAACGTTTCTATCATTCATGCTATCGTTATAAAGAATATATTACGAGAAACTAGCTTCCTTTGATATTATCACGTCTAACTGGCCTATCATGATAGCACTAGCAAATATGATATAAAACTTATACATATTTACACGCTAAGTCCCTTTCGGGGTAGGCTGAGAGTGCCGAGTATCAAATATTTATGTCCTTATGGAACCTGCCGCGCATCTTATACATTAAACTTATATTTACGCCATTAATATATACTACAACCATGAGCGCTTTTTGAAGAAAAGAGTAATGTACAGATTGAATGCTCAGATCAGACGGGAATAAAACATGTCAATGACGTAGTTCACGTGCCCAAGTATGTTCTACTGATATGTAACGCACCCTATCCAGAATCGTACTAAACATCTACATGCACGGTAATGTTGGATACTAATGAAACATTCCTTAACCGTCAAAATAACGTAGGTATAAGTTCGCGGAACTTGGGTAATAATCGTACTATTCATGGTACCCGAATTTAATGTAAAACATTCCAGTAAATATATGTAATTAATTAAACATCGGTTTCTTACTAACCGTTAGGCTGGCCTTTACTGGACGTAAGCCTTTTGATTACTTTACTTAAAACACGCTATATGAATTCATATGTTGGGAATTTTTAGTAAAATCACTGCCATATATGACATCTAATGCAATTAACTATAGCCGTTTTGTAATTGTATTATAAACATTTCATTATTTCATATGCACCTACCTTTTCTCTTATTTTAATAATATGAGTTGCTTGGAAGAAATCTCTTTTCAGCAATGACACCGTTATTTTTTTTGCATTAATATTGTCTATGTACTTTGTAATATTTGTCATATTAGCTATGATGTAGACAATAATGTGTTTATTTATCAATTCTTTTTCAATTCATGTGGCAACATTTTGCGAATAGAAATACGACTGTACAACCACTGCTGCTTTGTTGCAGAAAGAAGAACCGCTTTAGTTCTTCTAGTAGCGAATTTTGAGTCTACTACCCTCAAGTCTCAAATTACACACATAATAGTCACCCTATATATCATACATATTTGAAAGGTTTTTCACAATTTCGTATAACTTTTTTACACACAAATCACAAGGGTGGGTCGTGGGATAAACGAGGCGTGACGTCGATGAGCGAGATAAGGGATGTTTTAATTTTTCATCCCCTCGGTTGCATACCCAGCTACGTGTGCGTGTAGGGGTAATACGAGTAGGAACAAATTAAAAAATTACTACCATCTGTCTGCGGCCTTGTTGGAACTCCATTAATATGAGCACCACTTTATCTCAAGTGTAATGCAGTAGATTGAATGTCTTTTAAACTGGGTGGGGCTATTGTTCCTTACTGCTCTCCTGTCACTGAATCTTTTAGAAAAATATTTAACGTGAATTTGCTTAATATCAATTTTTATATAAAAAACGCGTTGACTGTTTCATTACATCAACCTTTACCGTTCTACTGCTGAACATAGATCTTTCCCAAGGTGTGCCACAACACTCGGTGACTATCATTGTAATCTATATAACATAATTTATAATTAAACAATCGAAATTGGGATCAAACTGCTGCATAATTGCAAGCCAAGCGTGACATTGTTTAGCATATCATTACTGCTGTGAAATATACGCTCACGACCATATTTATCTATATTCTATTCGTCCACGATCGTAGTTATATAAAATAAAGTTGATCCGATGGAGTACCAAGCGAAATAATCTAAAGCCATTCTCATATCAGCTGTAATATTCAAAAATTTGCAAAGTCAACTCTTGACTTTGCGGTTGGAAAATTGAAACTTGTATCATTGCAAACACAACCATGCATATTTCATGTATCATATATAGACGAGACTTTTGTGTATTACCGCCAAACACCCGCCATTGAAGAGGACGTTCCTATTTTTGAAAATAAATAACGTAGGTATTCCAATTATGCGTTAGATAAATCATGCGGAGTAGTTATTATGTACTTTCAGTCCACGTCAGACCATAACTCAACGTATGTCTCTGCCAAGATGGCCACTGAGCTTGATTCTCAGCTTTTCTTATCCAGTTATCAAATTATCCAAAGGTTGGTACAGGCCCGTTAGTGCAGTGGTTAGTGAATCTGACTGTTGCGCCGGGGGTCGTGGGTTCGATTCACACCCAGAATGAATATTTGTGTGATGAGCACAAGTATTTGTTCTGTGTCTGGGTGTGAAAAAAAATCTATTTAAGAATATATTTACATGTATATATGTAGTTTATCAGCCATCTGGTTACCATATCACAAGCTCTCTTGACGCTTAGTTTGGGATCAGATGGCCGATCAGATTATTTATACCGAGCATGGTTGAATGAATGAATACCGAGTTGAATGACCTCACTCTTATCGCGCGTGACACATGGCAGATTTGTGTACAGCTTTACTTTACGGTATGTTCGTACAGGATTACCTATTTTTATAAATAAAGAAAAGGCTTTTTGATGGTTAACATCGCATTAAATACTTTGATGTTATAAATATTAATTGATAATTGTTTATTGCTAGGTCTAATTGGTACGTAAAACGCTGCGAAGATGGCAAAAATAATAACAGTTCTTTTCCTGTTGTGTTGTTTTCGGAATTGTATAGTAAATATAACAGAAACTTTTTCGCTTGGTAACAAATATACATAGGGATTCCAATATTTGAAAATTACAACTTCCACTAGTAAGTTATCAATTGCTACTGTACGAGACTGTCCATCCGTGTACATAAATCCTGGACTCTATCCTCGAAACTCGACGTAGTGAGATCGAACGTGAAATATCACAGGAAGTCGCGGGTTGAAATAGTGGATTGGTTGTATTCCATAAATATTAGCTAGACCTTACAGGCATTGGTAATACATAAATGTATATGTAATCATACCTTTTGGCCTCCAGATGTCATTGGCGAATCTTGGCGCGGAAACAAAATTACTTCCACCATTTGTCACACTTCAAAGTGCTAATGTAAGTATATATTTATATATAGATATATAACGAGCTCTCTTGATACTTGCTTTAGGACCAGAACGCCGTGTGGAGATGTTCCAAGACCCAGAACGCCGTGTGGAGATGTTCCAACACAGCATTATTATTATTCTTATTATCTTGTTTTTCCCAAAGTTAATGCAAATTGCTCTAGGATGCCACGATAGTAAGGAACGTCACAGAGAGAAAAAGACAGCAGATTCATTAACAGATGCGGAATTCGTTATAATAATTTTTTTTACTTATTATAATTATATTTATTACGGACACTTTATCATGTCACTGGAATGTTTCGTGTGGATGTATTTAAAATATAAGCTTCCAAAAATCTAGGCTCAGAAAAGATAATTTATTCTGCAACAGGATCTTGGCATCGTATGTGTTTCATACAGTGATCAACATTCGCTGTTAATACACACACAATAATTTCAGTTAACTTTAATATAGCGCTAATTTCAGGCAATGTTTAAGGTAATAATGTGGTTTTCGGGTGACCCGTTGGATGTAATGTTGAGTATCATAAATCATAATATTACACAGAATAAGGTCAACGATGTTCGGTCACTTATATTGCTCGCATAACTGGTAATAAAACTAGGTGTGGATGTGACCGTTACGGCTGGGAATCGTATGATTTAGTTTCGATAAGTTTCACTAGATGGCGTTGTTCGTCGCCTGAATCGCGTTATTAAAGTGTTTTAAGTTTTTTTTTAACTTGATATTTTACATTGAAATTTTTTAATAAATAAAATTGAGCGTACCTACTTTAATTTGTGTTGATAGAGTTTAGACAGGCATTATAAAGAAACCTGCACCAACGAAATGGTGAACAATAAATGCTGCGTTACTTTGTAATGAATTGCGGTTCATGAATTTTAAACTTAGACGATAAACTTCAGAAAGTTTTTTTTTCATAGACGAAATTATTAGAATTTTATTTGTAACGCAGTCCTCTGCCTACGTCTTTGGGGATTACACGCGTGATGATACGTGTTGCGTTTTATTTCAGCGATTATTATCATCTAATGTAAGTATTATTATATTTCTTCGGTGTGTGCGTGTGTTGGTATGCGCACAAAAGTATGTTTAATCCTTTATTAGATAAAATAGCTTCTAGAATGTTTCTTATTACAAAGTCACACAAAGACGGTGTAAAAATAATGCTTGAAACTAACACAACTATTGGGGCTGTGCTGATGTGATGATCATTTAACATGAAGAGGTCTGTGAGCTAATTTTCCTTATTTGCAATATGATCATCAATGTGTTCAGAAAAGCGAAAAATACTTGTGATAATAATGTATATATTGCTGATAAATATTAGATTGTCTTTGTTATATCTATATTTAGTTTGTTATCAACTAATTGATGCATACCTACGTGTTCTAATACCTAAACTAATACGAAAAACTGACAATCTCAAGTCTTTGTTGAAAATTATAACAATGTTAAAAATGGCGAAAAAAGTTATTTATTAGTTTACTGTTAATTTATACGGTAACAAAAAACCGTATAAATTAATTAACACAAACATTACATATATAGGTATGTAATGCGATACAATAACAATAATGTTCATAAATTAATAAATAAAAATAAAATCAATCCATAACAATTATAAATAATTACTCAAAACAATATTGTCTCCGCCGTAACAGCGCTCAGCTGCCGTGACCAGGATTCGAACCTGGGTTACTACGGCCACAACGTAGGGTCCTAACCACTAGACGATCACGGCTGTCGGAGCTCGATTTATTTTAGTAAAATTTCCACTCAAGTATTCATATAATTATAATAGCGTAAATTTAAAGACGCTGCTATGTTGCAGATCATCAAAAGATATTGGTAACGTCTAAATTTAGTCGGCTTGTCATTAACGGTTGACTGAACACAATACTATAATAAGAATATTAATAAATGAACGTCTGTTTATAAATATTCCATACTATACCTACCTACTAAGTACCTATATCTACTAAGTATAAAAATATACTTATATCGATAATTATAAACAGGTTTAAATTCATATTCCGAATTAAAATGAACATGTAATATATTTAGCTATACTTTCTACGGACTAGGGATCCCTCACGATTTCGTGTTGCATAAATTTTTGGTCGACCCTTTTTTTGTTCCAGTGTTGGAACAGGTTTACTCTCAGAATAAGAGGGTTAAGGCCATATTCGGCCACGCTGGTCAAGTGCGGGTAAGGGATTGTACAGGACTATATAAATATTTCATATACTGTTTTTCTTCTCGATTATCGTAAAAATTAATTAGTAACATATCATGTAGCCAATATTGGTTGCTTAATTAAAGTTGATTGTGTCCTTTTGGAGAGTGAAGCAAACAAATAGTTCTAGTTTTTGGTAACATGGGAGAAGCCTTAAGTTTAAAGAAAAACACTTTTATTTCGAAATTATGTTGTGTACATCGACTAGTTGCGGGGGTCCATGAGCTACAATGAACGTCTAACATGATATGATTTAAATTTTTTGCCTTAGATTCATTATCATCTGGGTTGACTGGTAGAAAATGCCACTTGTCATTAATCCCGCGTTTCTTAACAATAATGATATAAATAAACGACAGATTTTTTTTTTTATACAAAGTAGGTATAAACGAATTACGGATTAAGTGACCGCTACCTATTAATAATTGTACATTAAAAAAATGTAAAAACTGCGACCAGAGTCGCGCGCTAAATGAAGCGCGCTGTTAACACGTTGTTATAAACTGGAGCACAATTTATTGTGCTTGCGCATACCAAAGAAAGTGAAAGTGTAATAAGAACCTGTACGGTTATTTTCACAACGTTAGTCAGATCTCCGATAGCCGTGATCGTCTAGTGGTTAGGACCCTACGTTGTGGCCGTAGTAACCCAGGTTCGAATCCTGGTCACGGCAGCCGAGCGCTGTCACGGCGGAGATATATTTTTTCTAATAAAATTACGTATTATTTTTTAGGTAAAGTTATGGTTTTTTGTCGTTTGATGTAAATTACAATGGTGTAACATTATTTTTTTTTTTACACAGACATTTTAGAGGGATTTCAAATAAAAAATAATAAAATAAATTTTCAAAATAAACTTATCACTGACCAGTTTAGAACATTGTTGTCCATGCTATGTACGAGTACCATAGAATTCGTCCCAAGCTCACGTCACGAACAGATCATGAAATAGTACTAAATATTTTATTTTCGAACCTGAAGGAAATGAATGCAAAGCCACATTTTGTGATGTTATTTCAGCTCCTTACATTTATGGGCGCACGAATACGTAAAGTTAAATCCAACAGTCGCACGTTATATCGCTTGTAGAGACAACCTTTTAAAAATGTAGGAATTTTCCGTGAAATATTTTCTTGCAGAATCCTTAAGGCATCTTAAGCCTTTGGAAAATTTGTATGAAAAAATAAGGGGATGATAATTAGAATTTTTAAGCTCCCTTTTAAAAAGGGTGCCACTGAAGGGTGGAATCTCTCGTATACACGTGACCATTTCCACGCTTAACCAAGATGGCTGCCGTAACAGAAATTAAATATTAATTTCGTATCTCTACCTACACTTCTCAACTTCGTAATGATTTATGATATTTAAAATGTTACATCACATCTGTTGTCATTTCACCAGTTACGTTTACGTCCAAACATTTCACCAGTTACGTTTACGTCCAACCATTTCACCAGTTTCGTTTACGTCCAACTATTTCACCAGTTACGTTTACGTCCAGCAATTTCACCAGTTATGTTTACGTCCCGTCATGGAAAAGGTTGTGAGCATTTTGCCATACACCGGACACATATTCAGACTCCGAACCACTACTAGAGAATCTAAATTAGAAAAATCCAATAGTGGCCGACCCGGGAATTAAACACAGGAACTCTTCATCGGCAATCGTGTTTACAACCAACAGGACCAACGAGGTAGAATAACATACAAGGCAGGCAAGTGCGAGCCAGATAGAATGATATATTATAATAAATTTAATTATTATCGAATATAGTTAGTTTTTTAGCCCTGAAATAATAATTTTGATTTCTTTGTCTGCTCTACAGTTTTCAAACTCTATTTTGTTTCATTGTTACGTATATCAAATACGACTTTTGGAGTATGAGATAAAAATCGAGCGGTCATCGAATATCTGTCTGCCTACCTGGATGAGTTAATAATTATATCAATTATAATGACTGCAACTAAACGTTCCGATGGATTTTGTATGCTTTGCAAGTTGAAATATGATCAGCTTAATAATTCAATTAATTTACCACATTCGTAAGGACAACTGCGCGAAATCGCAGCTCTTCTCGCATTTTCATAAAATTTTAACAGGAATACACAACAAGGAGTAGTACGGCTATAAAATATATCTGAGAATAAATATGAGTAGATTTTTACGTTATGGGCCATAAAGTTTTATGTATCAACTGTTACATTGTATAGAAGTACGATGGTCTATTACTTTCTGCTGCATCTCAGTATGAAACTCGTGGACATGAAGATATTTCTAATCGCAAACGATACTTATAATTAATAATTAAGCAACAATGTACATGGTAGAGATCAGCGCACATGAGTATGCCGAGGCATACTTATGTGTGCTGACATGCGTGTGTGTGCGTGTGCGACAACTACCGAAGACGAGATCTTCGGTGGTGGAGGAGCCTAGTTAGTTATAATAGATATTTATATTCTTCCTACATTGTTATTGCCAACAGCCGCTAGTATATATCATCATTATCATCATCAGCCTATTCCCGTCCACAGCTGGACATAGGCCTCTCCAATAGCACATCACTGAGCTTGATATTCAGCTCTTCGTATTCAACCGCTTCCAGCCACTTTGCGTATATCGTCACTCCTCCTAGCCGGAGGGCGTCCTACGCTACGTTTGCCGCTGGTATACATAAGATTACGATACATACAAATGTAATTAAGAACATTTTGGATGCAGTCAAATTTAGCAGACACACTGCTAATTGACTGCCTCGTTGGTTGAATGGTTGCACGACTGCTGATCGAGAAGTCCTGGGTTTAAAATCCAGGTAAGATACCATATTGGATTTTTCTAATTTAAATTTTCTAGTAGATACTCAGAGTCTGAATTTGTGCCCGATGTCATGACTTTTCCGTAGTGGGACGCAAACTTGGTGGAGGTGGTGAAAGTCTGCCTACCGCTTTGAGGATTACAGTCGTGATGTTAACCTTTTAGACTGATAATAAATGTAATGCATTCTTAGAATAAAATAGAATTCCTTATATTAGAATATCTAATAGGAACTTTTCAGTAGACTCAAAACTTGACCAGTTCATATAGAATTGAAGTTAACACATGGACACAATATTATAATGATACTAACATTGTCACATGATAATGTGTGGTAAAGAAGAAATGCCAGTCCCTTAGTAATAGGTATAACAGGAATCGTTTGAACATCCCTCAAGATACTTTCCCAATGAACATTGGTGGAGGCCTTATCGATTTATCGGCCAACTTGTGTTGTAACAGCTTAGAACCCTCGAATAAGTTTACAACTGTAATTTTCTCTAGATTAAGTTTCCATAAGAGGGTAATCAAATGGCAGCTGCGAAAATGTTTTTTAACTTGGTACATTACAGTTTGTCATTTATTTTTTTTGTGAACAGTGAGTAGATAAAGAGTGTCCAGCCGTAATGAGAGACTGCTACTATCCACGAATATACCACCTACTACAAAGAGAATAAGACTATTATCAGTTACAAATTGTGTGTCGGTATCTATTATTAACCAACTTCCAAAAAGGAGGGGGTATTCAATTCGTCTGTATTTTATTTTGTTAATAACATTATTGATTCTGGCATGGAGTGTCGCAAGAGGCGACTAAAACCAGCGCCGGCACATCGCGGCATGGCGTCTCCTGCCTAGGGACAGGTAAATGTCCCGGCCATCAGCATAGGGATTATGAGAATAACCCCTCAGGGGAGGCTTATCGCCAACAGTAGACTGCAATGATGATGATGACGATGAATTAGTACTAAGTCGTGATAGTGCTGCAGGATTGAAATTATTAAAAATATTTCTCCAGTTTTTATATGTCAGTAAAATTCCAATGAGTAATAGTTAGTAATGTCTTCTACGTATGCACCTGTATGTATATTTTAAGTAAGCCTGTGTATAATATGAATTTAATAAGTATTTATGGTTAATATATGTACGTCTGGCAGGATTAACTGGCATTAAGTGCATCTTTATATCCCTTACTTTAATGTATTGGGTATAAGATCAAATAATTAAATAGACTCGATGATATTCTTGAGGTGTGGTGTGATCACGTTTAGGATACACATACGATAAAGATACGTCGTTTCTAGATATGTGGTCCCAAAATGCGTTTTAAAGCCTTTACTTAAAATGACTGTTTCATCATCATCATTGGCCTATTGCAATCCACTGTTGAACATAGGCTTCCCATGAAGGGTTATGACCATAATCCTCGCGTTGGGCATGCGGATTGGGATCGAGTCGGGTTGGCTGTGTCTGATACGAACTCAATAATTAACTGTTCATTACTGGAATACAGTTCACCGCTTTTGAATTGCGATCAAACATTATTCTTATAACCCTTATAATCAACTTATAAGCGTGAAACAGCGTTCGTTGGTTTTTTTGTTGTAGGTAATTGAACAAGTAATTGAAGTGTTTTTGTTTTGTAAGAAGATATCCCAAGTGTAATTTAGAAGAGAGGACACACACACACAAAAGACATACATGATTTATATATGTATTTATGTACATTGTGTTTTTTTTTACACCATACAATATTTCGTTACAAAAATCGCTAGAAGGGAAACTTGCGGAAAAAATTGCTCGAAACGACGACGGTCGTTCGCGCTTCATGAATAAACAAATCCACGGCAATTATATGAAATTGTTGTGACGAGAGGTATTGTAGAGCCAAAATTTAATTATTCGACCAACATTCAGTGTAGAATCAGAATTTTGTTTCGGTTCAAGTTGACCGCCATTTTGAGATTCTTGTTTCAAAACATTTTCGTATAGCTTAACAAAAATTGCAGTGTACTCGTACTGAAGTGTTCAGGAAACGGATTTCGTCACTGTCAGACCGTCAGATGTAAATTATGAGCGATTGTGCTTTCATTTTAGTTTTCATTTCTAACCAGGCATTTAGTCCACTTAATTCGTATAGTTAAAAACCAATTTATACTTAAACTACGTATTTGCCACTAATTTAAAACTTGCGCGTACGTCTAACACATTGCTTAAAGAACATCAGAAATATTCATGTCCCGCTTGTTATTACTGCTAATATCTACTATAAGTTATATGACAATGTTCCATGCCATTTCTTGATACGGGCTATCCAAAAAACAGCGCTATACAAAATAACGAATAAAGGTTACATTGAAAAAAACTCCAAAAATACAAAGTCGTACTAATAGAAGAAAAATACAAAGTAAATAACACCCGTAAATCAAGTTTATTTAAAAAAAAACTTAGTAATTTTCTGGTGATATTGGACCACACGAGTAGATACCAGGACACCAAGCTTCATCATGGCGAAATTTCTTAAAGGCAGTTTTATTAGGGCTGTCACACCGATGATAAATAAAAAATATATTTGATCTTTTCTTTTATTGACCTACAAAAGTGCGTAATAAATAAACTATTCTAAATGTTATAATGTTTGTATACTTTCAATCAAATTGACCATTGACAATTTTTAATAAAAATAAATGTTGTTCATAATACTAATTACAGATAAAAATATAAAATAACACAAAAGAAATAGAATGCTTATGCTTACAATTCACAAGCACAATTCATTATGCTTTTGCTAATTATGAATATAAAGTACAAAATGTAGTCTGTTTTTATGGTTAGTTTTTAAAAAAACACAGTCTAATTTAGTACGGATATCATTGATTATAAGAGATATGAAAAAAGTTTGTTACGTTCAGTTTTGTATTGAAGAAATTATGTTCAAACTTACTAAACCATAACGATGGTTTGTCAAAAAAACAATATTCATACAATTATATATGTAGCTAACACTAGCTAAATCTTATGACATACATTAAAACTATGTTCACAAAAATGAAAGCTTAAAAATCCTTTGAGAAAAGTCTATGGAATATGTTTATGTGCTAAGGGGCACTTACAATAAACACTTTTAGCTATTATAGTTATCAAGTTAATGGCAAATAAATTTTCTCCTATACATTATACTTATACAAATATTTAAATATGTTTGTTATTTTGAGCATTCAACATAAATTGCAATTTATCATTCAAATAAGTATTTTGGAATATGTTTACGTGATTTTCAGCGCGGCTTAATTTACTGTGTAATTAACAAATTTCAACACCTACGTATATATTTTTATTTTATATCATTTCCGTTTTCAAATAAATAAAAGTTTATGGTTTGATGAGGGGTAATGATGATTATCTGTGAATTCAGAGCAGGAACTTGTAGTACAATGAAATTACGATTCAAAACAATTTTACATCATATGTACATACGAGACATATATCTCGTTTATAACATAAACACACATAAATGCCGTCCTTTGGAACAATAACATACTTAATATTTACGTCAAATGCACTATATTTATTTCTTTTACTTGTAAATTACAATCGTACGAAGGCGGTGCTGGTCGCTAGTATCGAACGATAATTATCAAAAGCATAATGAGTACAATATTGACACTAATATAAAACAATGTATATAACTGATAAATAAACCATTTTGTATAGATAATAATAAGACTTTGCTATAATAAAATCAAATATTGTCATATTATTATATCCTATTTTTACATAATTTTTTGGCTCTAAGTTACGTAACCCACATGCTCGCTTTCTTGTAAAAGTATCGTCTGTTCATTTATATATTTTCTCTAGTTAAAAAAACAAGTTTCATCCATGTATGATATGATTAAACTGTTGGAATTGCTCCGCGTACATTAACATATTGTTCTACGTGGGGATGTTAGAACAACGAATTTAACATTTCATATCATATTTCCTCATATTTTCTTTCATTGCAAATAATTTTAGCAGCTCTACTACTTGCTAGTTAGCTCGCGCGTTTTATTAATTTTAGAAATAGGAAGTTTAATAGAAAGGGGAGTTTGATATAAGGAAACTAAGAAGTACGCTCCTGAGTACATTTCAAGAAACTTATTTAATTTAAAATATTCAAAAATTGCCCAAAAGTACTTTTCGGTCGAGTAGTATCTTAAATGACTCGATAAAAACGCGAAGCAATCTTCTCTCAGTTGCTGACGGCATTATATACAGTAAAATTCGCACTGTCTTGTCTGTGTATTTTCTGTAATAGTCAGTAACAGTGTATACCTACCGTATTGAATATTTTAGAAAGTTTTTTTATGACGTATAGATTTCTGATGAGTTGAAGGAGCTTCTGACGCGCTCTGAGTTCTCGCGCTTAACTCTTAAGACTGATAATAGAAAATGGGATTTTATTCAGCACGGTGTTTACAAATTAACTGTAGCAAACAGGAAGCCAGAATTCACGAGTGGCCGCATAGCTAATGTATATATATGTTCAACCGGGCGTTAGTGTTAGACTATTCAGCTTAGTGTGGATTGCTAGAAAGACACTTAGTTGGTTAGTATTATTTGGTTACAGGAATGTAGGAATAGTATTGTTAGTATACGTCAACAAAATTGACGTCGGCCTTAGATGTGTGCGGACTCGTAGATAGACTCGTGCGGACGAGATGGCCGTTTCTTGAGAACCTGCAGCTACAGCTCTGATAGCGAAATAAAAATTAATTAAATTGTAAAAACATAGTGATTTATAAAAATAATTGTTTCTCATTAGAAATACGTGTAGCTGTAGTGCTGCTTAGGAAGAACCAAAATTATGTTTACTATTCTAAAATCTAAATACAGAGGATATCTTTTCACGTTTTTCACCTTTTTTTATCACTCAATGTAGTCGCAATAAAGATTAATCAAACGAGCAAAAAAACTTTTAATCATAATTACTTAAATTAAAAAAAAAACATTTATAAAAACATTTATCAAGAGCATGGTCCAGGTACGAAGCATGTTTAAAATTGTGTGCATAAAGTAATAGAGGAAACGGAGGGATTATAAATTCGGCGAAGGTGGCAACCCTGGACCTAGACATGAGTTGAACGCTACACATACTTACGTACTCGTACAATGTGCATGTGTATGCACACACCCACATAGTCACGGCTTACGTCATTGTTTGTATAACTGCCAGTGATATGAAGCTCAGTTCTTACAATACCTAGTAATGTACCTAGGTTGCAGTAGGCATACTCGAATGTAAATCAATGTTAAAACCTTAATAATTTTGTCAAAGTATGTGTCACTTCCGGCATCTGTTTTTTTTTGTTTGTCTTTATATTATTAGGTGTATATGTATTATAGTTGAATGCGATGTTTTTGTTAACAAGGGTTATGATATAATGTATGTCTTTATCTTCGTAATTGTCTTCCAGTGCTCTGCATAGCTCCTGTATAAGGAACGAGCCATTCATGTTTCTGAATGAGTAGTAACCTGAAAAGGAGAGAAATATAAGATTAATAACAACATTTTGCCAAATCGACAGGCCCGTTGGTGCAGTGGTTAGTGAACCTGACTGTTGCGACGGAGGTCGTGGGTTCGATTACCACCCAGAATAAATATTTGTGTGATGAGCATGAGAACTATTTGTTCTGTGTCTGGGAGTGAAAAAAAATTATTTAAATATGTATTTATATGTATATATGTAGTTTATCAGCCATCTGGTTACCATACCACAAGCTCTCTTGACGCTTACTTTG
>DWDV01000938.1:0-14559 GCA_018245615.1 Mimoniades ocyalus
ACCATTACTAGGAATTTCAAGTTAAAAAAACCTAGTAGAAGTCGATCCGGGGATTCAACTCAGGACCTCTGGTTTAGCAGTCACGGTCACAACCACTCCACGAACGAGGCAGTCAACGAAGGTTGACTTGTGCCTGCCTTTAAAGATGATATAAAAACGAGTAAGTAATAATTCTTAACATACAATTGTACGGAAATAACGTTAACATAATCAAAATAACATCTGCTATACGTCAAAGTAATAAAATTCAGCATAAAATGTACATAGAAATATATTCTCTTATTTATGCACGTATGTTTTTACAAACAACATATACCTATACGTACGCAAAAAATAACATTAACATAGTTCGCGGAGCTCCTGGGTCTTACTCGCGCGTGTAGGAGACGAATTAGTTTAGAACAATCAACAAAGTCATCATGCAAGCTCTTCTGTTGAAGGTAACGTAAAGCAGCGTCTCCAACGACTACCTCTCAACAAATAAGGACGCACTAGGATGTATTACTATATCGCCACGCTCGGTCTCTTACGGGATAGACAGACAGCAGCGAGTGTAAAATATCGCTGTTTTTAAGACCAGTGATCACACATCACCCAGTATTTGATCTATTTGGTCAAGAGAGATGTTTAGTCTTTCTCTGTATATTTGTTTCTTTACTCCTTCATCTGCCATTCTTTCGACATGTCGCAACAGGTTTTACTACTATAAGATTACCCATTCCCGAGTTTTCCATACTTGTTTACCTTTTCAAGGGAGACACAAAGGAACTTTAAATAGCTCAATACTGGTTGGTAGTTGATGTGGCTTTATTCGTAGCTTGTTCGAGCAGGTTCTAGTAATAGCCACACGTGGGAAATAAAACTGCGAAGGCTCACCGGCTTAGTCCGAACGTCGCTACTTGAGGTCCGTGTACTTTGATTTTTATTTTTCTGAGGTTTGAAGGGTGGTTGATTGTGGTGATAAATTATTACAGCGTGGTTTCTGAAATGTGTGACTCAAAATAGTGCGCCAGATACTCTGCGACGAATTGATCTGCTTGTTGTTTCAGTAAACGGTGAATCTAACTGTTGTATCTGGGATTGTTGATTAGATTCCCGCCTAGCGTAAATGTATCTATTTCATTTTGTAAACCTTTCAGTTACGACCAACAAGGCAGCGTCTGCCTCGTTAGTTGCAAACGCGACTGCCGGTCGAGAGGTCCTAACTTCAAATCCCGGGTTGGGCACTGTTGGATGTTTGTATGGCAATAGGCTTACCACCTATTCCATAGTGGGACGTAATACGTAACTGGTGAACTGTGGGAGTGAACTATACTAATCTGCCTACGTCTTAGGAGATGACAGGCTCGATGTTACGTTTTACCTTTCAGTTTTGTTTACCTTCGACGCAGCAACGCTACTAACACTTAAAATAAATGGCAGAAATGGTGCTGGTTCGTTTGCGGTGAAACTGCACAAAAAGTGTACGGCCTTCTTCGTACAATACTATTGCATAAAAATATTGGAAATTATAGGTACTTCAATTAATTATTGTACATTCTATAGATGACTGAACTTTAGTACATTTATCTACTTATATAATAAACGAACACGTTTATGAGATAAAGACTATTTTTGAGAACTTCCTCTGGTTTTAAAGTTGATTGAAAACGGGCTTTTAAAAGGAGCAATCCTCCCTCAAGGTCTTGGCGACATTGTGGACGTATCGACTTCCGCGTCTAAAGGACTTAATATTTAACCAATATCGTTCGTACACCTACCTGGTTACCTTCAATTTTGTCTTCGAAATTTGTTCGTGTGAGCCTTTCGGAATTTTCGTGCGTGGTTCTCTCGCTGATGTTCCTTTGATTTGTTTGGATGGCTTGCCGAGTTGCGAAGTTATTGTTGGTTTACTCCTGAACACCACCTTATTCCCGGGGTGTGACCTTAACCATATACACCATAAGTTACGCCAATACACGCCTCTCATTCGTGGTGAATTTCATAAAGGGCAAGGTTTGTTGGCAAATCAAAATTATTATACCCGTCTTTAATGATCCCAGCTCCGATGAAATCTGACAAGGAATCTATTTGATTTAATTCGTTTTTTCCACTTCTAGGTATAATGGCATAAACAGGAATATTTTCATATACTTAAGGTACATAAAGTGCCCGCATGTAAAATTACGCTTGTAATCCCCGAAGATTAATCCCACGTGTATCCCAAGTTTCACCAATTACGTTTACGTCTCACAATGGAATAGGTGGTGAGCTGGGCACATATCCAGACTACAAGGTACTACTAGAAAATCTAAATCAGAAAAATTATTAGTGCCCGACCCGAGAATACAACCCAGGACCTCCCGATCGGCAGTCGCACTTGTAACCAACAGAATTGAATTTTTGAATCGAAATTTAAGAATAGTATTTTTTTAATTTAGGATCAAAGTAATAACAAATGGATAACACTCATGCATGGGTCCTTGCGATACTTTCCTTTGTCGTTTTTAATCTGATTGTCTAGGTTGTCTGAAAACAAGTGCGCGCTAGGATTTGAACCCAGCACCCGGAAATGTGGGGCTGTATTCTAAATCACTAGATTGTCACAGACCCTTTTACCCTTTATGAGGATTAAAATATAAAGACAAGAAGTGTAAACTATGGACTTCTTGAATTTGTAAAAACACAGTTGCCTTATACTTGTATATTTTCATTGTCACGTATACGTTACTTCATGTAACAAGCTACACCACACCAGTATGTAAATTAAATACACTCTTTCATACATTACAATCTGGAATTATTACTATTTCTTATTAACACGTTTATGCGTAATTTACCATGTTCGTAGAACGTAGAACACTACGCCTGTGTTTGAGAATTCCATGTAAACGAACCAATATTAAAAGACTAATTAAAGTTTTAATATGAATGCTACTGAATGCCCTTGGACTTGACTCTGTTGTTATGTTTTTTTTGTTATCGTAACTATGATTGTTGAGTACGAACAACTATATACAGCTGTTTCTTTCTTTCACATTGAAACGAATGAACAAACGCACGGAACAATGCATTTCGCCTTACATATTCGATCGTTTATATATACAATAACCAGTTTTACGGTCAGTTGATAACATGGCTTCTAAAGCAAACGTTTCTTTTGGAATCCTTTTCGTTCTGGTCGCGATTCTCCTCGCTAACGCGATAAGATTGCGCGTCGCACCCTTCAATAATGAAAGCAAGCGGCTCATGGGCTACCCCCGTGAGTACCTCCTGAACTTTACCGAATTAACACAACATTTTGGGTACACCTCGGAAGAACACACAGTGGTTACCGATGACGGATATATTTTGAAAATGTTCAGGATCGTGAAAGGAAGGAATTGTTATAGAAAACGGGTAGGTCCACCTGTGGTTCTCATGCACGGCCTGCTACAAATGTCCGAAGTGTGGCTGGATGCTGGACCTGATGCTGGGCTGGCGTATCTCATATCGGATGCTTGTTATGACCTGTGGGTGGGCAACCAGCGAGGTAACTACTATGGCAGGAGTCATACGCACTTGGATCCTGACACAGACGCAGAATTCTGGAAATTTTCAGTGGATGAAATTGGATTATATGACATACCAGCGACAATTGACTATGTGCTGAAACACACTGGATCGAGGAAGCTGAATTATATTGGATATTCTCAAGGAGCTGGGACATATTTCATAATGTGTTCTGAGAGACCGGATTACTGTGATAAGTCCAATGTACTAATTGCACTGGCTCCAGCTGCCAGGCAGACTTACACCAGATCGATACCCTACAGAATGTTTGCTGAAACTATTCAAACGCTTGAGCCTGTTTTGTCAGCGACGGGTATACAAGAACTCCTGCCCAAAGGCGCATTCAGCCAGGAGTTCTTAGCCTTCTTCTGCCAGTTAGGCAGCATATCCGCAATTATTTGCGGATCACTTGAATCTCTGTTGGATTCGTATCACCCTGGGTCCATAACGAACGACACTATAAGAATCTTGTTTAATCATTTTCCAGCTGGCACGTCAATCCACAACATGGCTAGGTACGGGCAGAGTATGAAAACTGATGAGTTTCAGAAATTCGACTATGGCAAGACTAAGAATCTACAGTTGTACGGAAGTGTTGAACCGCCGAAATATAATTTGAGTGCTGTAAGTGTCCCCGTGGTGACTCTGTACGGTCGGAACGATCATTTAGTTGACACCAAAGATGTACACTGGCTCATGCAGAAGCTCCCCAATGTGATAGAGGTCGTAGAAGTCGCAGATCCTTTATGGAATCACTGTGATATGACATACAGTCAGTTTAGCAGCGAAATGATTGTTCCAAAAGTGAATGAATATTTGCGTAAGTTTAGTTAGATTAAACGTAAAATATACTCACTTTCTTTTAATAGATCTCATTTTCGGTGGTTTTTTTTTATAGGAATTGTATGATTTATCTCCATTAAAATTCTGACAATCACCAGTTTGGTTAAATTGTAATCAATATAAAATGTTGTTTATTGTTATACAATGTTATTGTTATTATAACGTTACGCCAGCTCCCTTTTGATACAGAAAGAGAGCACCGTTTATCAAAGGTCTCTATCCATACTAACGTGCTTCTTTTAGAATCTATTGGAAATATAATAACCTCAAAATCATTTTCGCGTATGTAATTGTTGATAATTGTAGTCAGGATATGAGAACAATACATTCAATAATCTTTAATAGCATAAACTTTGCGGAAGTAGGTACATTGTTGCAAAATGTAAATGTAATTAGCAACAATGCTTACGTAAAATGAATCCATAATACGTACCTACTTTAAACAGCTGGTACAATTTAAATATTATAATAATAATACTCATTGTTATAAAAAATCAACAAGGTTGTATGTAAAATTGTGTATTTAGAATTTTATTTTGCTTTCATATCTCATTTTATAATCTTTATTAAAGGCTCACTAGGCATAAATAGTGAGAATAGCCAGGATAGACTTTACACATACAGATAATAGATAAAATTAAAAAAAATTAAAATGCATTCTGGCAAAATTGATTCCTCAAAAACACTTTGTGTATAATCGGCATAAGAAACTCATTAGGTGTGCTTGTGCATATTTTAAAATAAGCACTTATGTTAGAATATTGCAATATAAACTAATTTATTGTGGAGCTGGAATGGCATCACACCAAGCATGTTTCATTAAATGATCAAGTATAAATAATCATTTACTTTGTGATTGACTTTTTTACATTAGATTTTATCGTTATTGGTCTCCGATCTCAGGAATGTTTGCACGCGATTATTTTCCCGAAGGGGTAGACAAAAGAGTGTGGTATACACCCTAATTCACGAATTATGTTATAAGTTCCGCCATAAAATTGAGGATGAGCCATTACTGTACACTGAGCACAACTCCAAACTATGGTATGACTGGGAATTTTAAGGCAGAAAAACGCGATAATATGTACTTTACCCGTCCCGGGGATAAAATTTAGGACCTCTTGATCAGCATTTACGCATGCAACCACTCGAATAAGGAGGCAGTTTTTAAGGCAGTTTATAACAAGGCCTAGTTTTACATATCGGTATTCTGAAATAACAAAACCTTTTGGTTTCGGTATATTCCTACATGTCCTTGTCCTCGATCGTGGCGCGACGCGACGGTCGGCAGCACTAACCTTATGTAGTTATGAATGTAAATGAACAAAGCTATTATTTTTATTCGTTCCATTTTTTGGAATGTCCTTATGTCTTACTTTAATTAACGTAACGTCACACCTGTAATCCTCGAAGAGGTTGGCAGAGTGTAGTACACTCCCACGTTTCAACAGTTGCATTTACGTCCCGCTATCTAATAGATGGTGGGCCTATTATCGTGCCTCGACAAATTCAGACTTCGAACTACTAGAACAAATTTCTACTAGAAAATGTAAGTAAAAAAAAATCAATATAGTAGTTACCAGACCCGGGATTTTAATCCAGAACCTCTCGGTCAGCAATCGGTCTTGCAACCACTAGGTCAAAGAGGCAACCATTTCATAATAATTTTCATAATTTGTTTTAATGAAATGGTCCGGACTTGGTGCTCTACTGCCTAACTCACAAGGGACTTCACATGTAAGACGTACAACAAGCATGTAGGACGACTTAAAACGGAACAGGCGAAAGACCGAAACCGTAGTGGGTGGAAATTGTGTCTCTGCTACCCAGAGGGACTTACGGGTGATATAATGTACGTAATTTAGCATTCATATGTATATAATTTATGTGTGAAGTTTGAGTTCAAAGATGCTACAAGTTATTAATAGCTAGACTATTATGATGATATCTCAACTATGTGACCTAGATGGCTTTTGCAGTCAAGAACAGTCCAAGGCGGTGCGACATTGCGGGAAACTGCATAGATCTTCATATTTACATATTGGTAATGTACCAACGGCCTGTTTGGCTGTGCGTGGGTCCAATTTACCAATATGCCGTCATTTAAAAAATATAATTTTAGTATAGAAGAACCAAGTAGGTGCTCGTGTTCAATTGATGTTGACGGGTATACTATAGGATTTATTTGGTTTTGACAATCCAGCGCTCTGATTTTGAGAGTTCACGCTTTGATTTTGACTGTCCGCGCAGTTTTAATTTAAAAACTTGCGCTTTTATTTTGTCAATTCATTTTACCGAAAATTGCATTCAGCTGTAAATCGTTAATTACTCGTTACGCAACAAAATTTAAATGGTTTTATGAGCACTGTGCAATATTTTAAATGTCGATATGTATTCATTTCACTAACATGAAGTGCGTGGAACCCTCGAGCTACATTAAAACAGCTACAGCTACATTAAAAGCACAAGGTGACCAGTAGGCATGTGTATCTGAATAAGGAGCGATAACTTCGTAAATAATTAATATATTTTATTTATGTGACATCATCGTAACATCACGCCTGTAATCCCCGGAGAGGTAAGCAGAGGAATGTAGCACACTCCCACGTTTCACCAGTTACGTTTACGTCCCACTATGGAATAGGTGGGGAGCCTATTGCCACACACCGGGCACACATCCAGACTCCGAGCCACTACTAGAAAATCTACATTAGAAAAATTCCATAGTGCCCGACCCGGGATTTGAACCTAGCACCTCCTGATTGGCAGTCGCACTTGCAACGACCAACGAGGCAATCATGTCGATTATTTGAATAAAACGATATTTGATATTAATGTTAAGAAATACTCATACATACATACGCCATCGCAGATGTGTCTGTGGGAATTTTTACAACTAACAATATTATTTAGTAAATCTAGTAAGTATCCTAAATATTCACTTTTTATTGGGATCAGGCTTGGGGACTGCTTTCGACTCTTTTCTAGTTGCGGAAAGTAATTTTGAAAATGATATTGAAGACCGCAATAAAAACTCTTGGAACGCTTACAATATTTAGACGGATAAAAGTCCGACGAAGAGGACGACTTTTTATACTATTTACGAGGTTTATTGCAAGTTATTGTCTATGGTCGTTGCGCATAGGGCATTTGTATGCGGTTCCTGTCATATCTTATTCAGATCATTCGGATACGACAATAACTTTTGTATGTAGAATCTGCCCACCCATATTTGGCCTACGTGGCAGATTATAACCACACCGCTCTCATTCTAACAGAAGACCCTTATCCAGCTGGAAAATGCTGAAGAGGTTGATGATGTTGATACCCTTCAGTGTTATGGCAGTCCAGCTCGGCACATATGGCTCTGCCATATGGTGTGCAACTGAAGCCTGATATATATGAGCTCCCTGATAGATGCGCATGTAATGGGAATCATGTTATTTATGTCCTTTTTAAATATCTTCTTACATTTGGTTAATTTCATTTTAGTTCATTTACAGTCGTAGTTAAAAGCTCATGGTCAACGAACTAACAAACATAATATTTAACGTCTTGTTAAAACTATACAATATAATACAATACAAAACACTTTAGGGCACATCACGTAGACCTACACATACGAGTAGATATCAACAATAAAAAGAACACAAGATTATTATTATTAACATACGCGCTATAAGCTATCGTTTATTACGTATAAAATATTACGAGCGAAGTCGCGGACGAAATGTGATTGTCATCTTGGAACAGGCGCACTCGAACATAAAACGTTATTTATTATACAACATTGACTTTGCGCGGTGGTTCTCGGGTCAAAGTCAATGTCGGCGATAAGGTTGGTACGAACTCTATCATAGAGCACGCTTTGTATTATCATTTTAGTACATAATCGTTTTGTATCGAAAACTATTGATTACATGTAGGATTGTTTATTTATGTTTTGTGTTTTTTTTCTTTTTATCAACAACTAGATATAATGTGTGAAAGGCTGCAGGCAGAAGCTGCAGGTGGTAAGCTAAGGACGAGATCCGACTATAGTCCTTAGGGAAGAACTATGTCCAGCTGTGGACTGATACGGGCTGACGATGATGATGACAATGATGATAAATAGGTCTTACGAAGAGCGGATTCAATATGACATGTCAATAATATATTATGCCTGGAAATGAAAATTACATTAATAGATTTTAAAGGTCAATAAGTTGGTTGCAAGTGCGACTGCCGAACGGGAGGTCCTGGGTTCGATTCCCAAGTCGGGCACTACTAAATTTTCTAATTTAGATTTTCTAGTAGTGGCTCGGAGTCTGGATATGGGCCCGGTGTATGGCAATAGGCTCACCACCAATTCCATAGTGGGACGTAAAAGTAACTGGTGAAACGTGGGAGTGTTCTACTTTCCTTTGCTTACCTCTTCGGGGATAACAGGCGTGATGTTAGGTTTTAAAGGTCAATAAAACTCTTTTATAGGTTTGTCTTGAGAAAATGCAATGTCACGCCACGCATATACGAGAAGGTTCTCGTATATGCGTGAGCTGAGCGACGGCCGATGTCTCAGTAGGTACTGAGACATCGGCCGTCGCTCAGCGACCACCCGGTCGCCAGCATAGTTAGCGGAGGTGTGATAATAGTCGCGCAGTCCACTTCTCAGGAAATCTCTAATGGTTATCGTGAGACTATATACCATCTTTATATAAAAACTTAAAATGTAATATCGCACCTGTAATGCTTAAAGTGTTATGCAGAGGATTATATTACACTCCCATGTGCCACCAGTTAAGGGTGAGCCTATAGCCATGCATCCACAAATTCAGACTCCGACCCACTACAAGGCATTTTAATTAGACATCCTAAGTTAGAAAAATCCATTAGTACTTACTCGGGGATTCGAAGCCAAGACATCTCTATCGGCAGACGCGCTTCCGACCGCTCCTCCGACAAGGCATTCAATAAATATATAAAGTAGCTAATAAGGCAGAGGTAACCAATGGCAACGGAACGGGTGATATATAAATGTATACTTAGACATAGACAGTTTCAAGCCCTCGAAAATATACATATTAAAATGTTTTGTCCCGGGTGAGAATCAAATCCACGCGTCCTGAAATCAGGGTCTATAGTAACAGACCAATCAGATTTTTATTGTGTTCAGGATAAATAAACAAGATTTCTTTTATGTTTATAGCACTAAAACGTCTTTTATTTTTAACGCAAAAAAACAATGCACATGAAAAATTTGTTATTTTAGAAAAGTAGCGCCATCTGGCGTAGTATTACAAAAATAGAAAACAGGCAAAGGAATACGTAGCGAACAGCCTAGAATTAATTATTTATAAAATTTTATCCAATAAGCTGATCGGTACTGAAAACATTTTCATTGTCAAAGTGGACGGTAAATGAGATAGGTTTGAAAACGTAACAAGCATTGACGCCGCTGTCGTCTGCATGATGTGCATGAATAAATTAATCGATTCAGCCATTCTAAACACAGATACGAAAATAATATAAACGTGAGAAACATACCCGTACATAGATACATACGAGTATATCTTCGTATCGAAATGCAAAAGGTCAAGAGTTATTTTTGATATACATATTATTGGAAACTTGAATAGAATCGACACGACCTGTACTGAAATATATTTCAAGAGAGAGAAGAAAAAAATTACCACTGGTTTAATTCTAGTCTGGCGCAAGCACATAATGGGACATATAATTAACATAACATCACGCCTGTAATTATCCACAGGGGTAGGGCGTCAGAGGAGTGTAGTAAACGTTCCACGGGTTGTGCAATACGCTCCACCATTGAATATGGTAAGCCTACTGGCACACCGGACACATATTCAGACTCCTTAGATATTGATGATGATGATAATGATCATTAGCCCATTTCCGTCCAGTGCTGGACATGAGCCTCTGCAATGGCACGCTACTAGCTCGACCTTCATGTCTCACCAACAAGAAAATACCAAAAGAAAACAAAATACAGACGAATTATTGAGTACCTCCTCCTTTTTGGAAGTCGGTTAAAAAGACCAAACCACCTCTCATCTCCCACCCACCATTGAACTTGCTGGATATGGCCGCGTCGGTCTGGAACACGTCGTGCGTGGCGTATTCTAGGTCGGAGTCCTTCGCCCTGATGGACACCACATCGTTCGGCTTGAAGATCAACTTGTCCACCACCGAGTCGACGGCGACGACGCCATCTTGCTCGATACGGTGCGCCACCTCCAGAACCACCTGCAGACAGTGAAAACATTTTTCATTAATCATTGTCATAGTTCGATGTTATTTGTATATGTTATAATGATGTATCAAAATAAAACTATTTCTATTGTGTATATTTATGGTAGGTACAATGTCAACTTTAAAAAAATATAAATTGTGTGAAAATAAATGCAGTCTGTTAGCGAGCGACATTCACGTGTTGCATTATAATATATTATTACTCTCTGTCCACCCCGTGAAGGAATAGGCGTGAAGTTTTGTATACATGTATGTATCATTATAGAACATATCAATAGTTAATGTAAATATTTTGTGACGGTATATTTTCAACAGGGCGCGACGGCGCTCTCTGGGGGAGGCCTATGTCCAGCAGTGGGCTGAGATAGGCTGGTGATGATGATGATAATGATTTTCAATACACATATAAAAAATTAACTGTCCCGGAAAAACGTCTTTTTCTCCATTCATAATGTATTTTTAACTTTAGTCAAAATCGGACCCGACACTAGCCGCTTATCCGATCCAATGTTTTTGTATATATTCATCCCACGCGCAGTTGAAGTATTCACTAATACATTGTGCACGTATCGTACGCTCATCCCGAGTTATCGCGGCTAGGAAGCGTGAGGCGATAACATTCATTGTGGACAGAGCGGCGCCGCGGAGCGCGACGAGACATTGACGGCACGCGCAACGCGCACAAATCAACTCAGCAGCCGCAAGCATCGTACAACGCGGACACCAACATGGCCATCGTTATACGCGCGTGTGAGATGTTTTGTTACTGAAATAAATCTAACAGTATTATGAAATTTACCAAATGCTTTTTAAGACTTTAGTACTTCGGCAATACATTGCGATATCATTGCAAGGTGCCTAGTCAACTTTCGCGAGTTACACTGTCTCACAACAACCGCACGAATGGCGTCCCGTGGCAAGTTATCATTCATTTCGTTATTATTATTCTATAAAAAATGTTCCCTACGAAATAGGAGTACACAAAAGAGAAACTTTTATTTACTTCATTGAGAAATATGGGAGACGTCATTGCATCCGGAATGTAAGAGTGGATTTGTATGGAAACGGTTGAACAAATGTTCAATCAAGCCAGCTGAGGAAGCAAGCGCAAAGATATCGACGAATAAAGAGGTGACAAGAGAAGTAGACTGATAACAAAATGTTATATAAATCTGAAACAACAATATACGAAATAGGTAAGTATGAATTCAGTTATAAAGTAACAAAAAAAACTGACCGTCTCGTTGGTCTAGTGGTAGCAAGTGCCACTGCTAACCAAGAGGGTCCTGGACTCCTATCCGACCTGGACAGTGTCACTGGATTTTTCAAACTTGAAATTTCCAGCAGCAACACGCCGTCTGAATTTGTGCTATTAACCTATAAAAACTGAGAATACTACACACCTTTGGTTACCCCGTCGGGGAAACACAGGCGTGACTTTATATCATAACTGCGTGTCACGACCTTCGTATTCGACTAAGCACTTGTTACATTGTCGTCGAATAGTCCCTGCACTCGAATTGTTTTCACTAGCTGGTCACATAACACCGCATCAAGTTCCCTCGGTGGTAATGTATTGGTCCGGCTCGCCACGCGGAGTACATATACATAGACCACTAGAAATACGAACAATCGACTCAATTGTGCGCCGCTGGTACATGGATACGTAGATGGTAGAGGTTCGAGTCTGGTTATACATATTTTGTTTTGTCGTACCATTGAATTTCGTCCGACATGAAGGACCATAATAACATTATAAATTATATGTGGTATGAATATGAAACGTAACAACATCACGCATGTATTCCCCGAAGAGGTAGACAGATGAGCGCAGTACACTCACACGTTTCGCTAGTTACGTTACGTTCCACCATGGAGTAAGGGGGTGAACCTATTGCCACACACCGGACACAAATCCACACTCCGCGCCATAGGCGCTAAATTAAATGGACTCACCACCTATTCCATAGTAGGACGTAAACGTAACTGGTGAAACGTGCCTTACACTCCTCTGCCTACCTCTTCGGGGATTACAGGCGTGATGTTAGGTATTATTTACAAACTAAAACCGAAACCAACACAAGCGATACAACAAGTAATCCAGTGTGTGTCGCCCGCCTAATCCTTCACCGCTAGCACTTGAAAAGTGTTAAGTTTGCTCGAGTGTAAACTGACCAATGCTATCACGAGCCCCCATCTCACTCGACACGAGGCACGGCACTTAACTGGCGTCGCCTCGAGAGGGCGGCGGGAGCTACGACTGAGCAACGGGTACACCCCGGGACGGCGATGTGACGTCCAGTTAGAATTGCATGTGTTTTCTTTAAACATAATATCACGACCGTATTCTCCCAAAACGATAGGCACAAGAGTGTAGTACTTTCATCAGCAGTTACGTTATTTCATACGGACTATGATGGCCGAGGTGGTGAACCTATTGCCATACACCAGGCGCCAATACTAGACCCCATGCTATTTTACTGGGAATTTTAGGGTAGAAAATCACAATAATACTTGGCTTGATCCGAGGATTGAACCCAAAACCTCTCGTTCCTGCGATCGTGCTTACAACTACTTGATTAACGAAGCAGCGTTCAACATATTTTATATCATGTTATAATAATTTATCTGAAACTACTACGAAAGCTACGCGAGAATACTATTGATTTATTGCGTTCGATTATTGTATGCGATAAATAATTAAAGTATTAATTATTACTGAAATTAAAAAAATAAAAATAAATTAATTACGTTGTTAATGTCGCCATTAACCTACAAAACTTATGACTTACGTCCGCAATTTTTTTAATATTCATATTAAAATTTTAGGTAATGTAAGGCGTCTCACAGACGATTTTTTTAATAGGAGTGACAAAATTAACTACAGACACGAACGTCAAAGTTTGTAACCCATCAAACTGGTACTTGGAAATTACGGTCAACACACAAAATTGTTTAGATCTATTTTTTTTATTACGTGACTTCTTATACGAATGTGAAATATGTTATTTATTTCTTTTTCGTTGTTGGCAGAATTTTTGTAAAAGAAAAAATTATGTTTATCTCATTGTCAACTACTCACTAATCACCAATTAACAAGCCAACTGTTGACAGATCACGTTCCTGGGAGGTGTGTGCCAGTGGAACCTGAACCCCATATGCCACCCAGGGCGAGAAGCTGAGATCAAACCGGTATACTATCCGCATTTACATATCAATCAGACATCTAGTTCATTGGAAAATAAATTAGAAATGTTCTATCGTTTGCTGACCGCCTAATGTGTATTGTCTCTATAAGCCCAGATCAGATCGTGTTATATAGCGAGCTCGACGCTGGTCCGAAGCAGATTTGGAAAAACGATTAGGTAATTGAAATGCAAACAAAAAAAAATCACACATAGTAATTGACGAAAATAATAGGTCACGGTTATTGATATAAGCATAACTTCAGACTTCACACACACACACACACACACTTCCACACACATATACTTTCATATGCGTCTTTATGAAACTGCCATCTAGGGACAAATTTATTCGAGTTTTAAACGAGTCTCATGGTGTTATTCGTGCACACATGCATGGCCATACACACACCCCGTTTAACATAATTTATTGCTTAAAAAAAAACACAAGTGAAATGAACCAATTGATGATAAATATAAGGCTAAATAGGCGCTGTTTATTCCAAATTGCATTGGACCAGCGTGATGGTGGATGGGGGAATCGGAGGTCTGCGAGACCGGTGTATGTCATGTAGGAAGAGACCGATGAAAATGGAAGACGCACAACATATCTGCCACACGGTGCTCCCTGTCTACCCCTAAAGACACCTGACACAATGCTATAACATAACATTATCATTCTTTCTGCCTCATTGGTCGTGTTTGTTGAAAGTGCGACTGCCGATCGAGCGGTCCCGGGTTCGATTCC
>DWDV01000939.1:0-14558 GCA_018245615.1 Mimoniades ocyalus
TCCCCGAAGAGGTAGGCAGAGGAATGTAGAACACTTCCACGTTTCACCAGTTACTTTTGAGTCCCACGATGGAATAGGTGGTGAGCCTATTGTCATATACCGGGCACTTATCCAGACTCCGTTCGGCAGTCGCACTTGCAACCAACACGACCAACGAGGCAGTCAAAATTTATTAGAAGCATTTGTCAGTAGACGTGACCATTCCTCTACGTAATGCGCATTGAAACATTGCTTTTCAAGAGCTCATACCTCCTCTTACCGATGTTCCTCTGGTTGTCTTCGATTTATTATAACATGGGCATTTATGTATACTTATACAAATTCAAACCATGTTGAAGACCTATTTCTTATTAAAATCATATCCAATTCAATTGCAACAATATCGTTAGTGTTTTTATTGTTGCCACTATTGTTTTATTGTAGCTTGTATTCAGCCACAATGTCCTAAGTAAACACCTTTGAGATCCTTAATATAGAATTCTCCATGATGTTTTCCTTCACCATTGCAGAAAGTGATATTAGAAACACATATAACTTAGCGCAGCCTGAAGTGTGTTCGAATATAGTATTAGGCAAAAACCCAAATCACTGTTCGTAATGGAATTTTCATATATAATTTCAATGCACTTTTTGTCGTTAATAAATCATAAGACTATTATTGTATGTTCTGCAGTCCTATTACTTTAAATTACACACTTATTCGATCTACATGTAGAATGTTTCAATTAAATGCTTAAAATACATCTGTTACGAACGATTTGTTTTTCGGCCTGAAGTAAGATTTAAGTATAGCAGTTAAAATGTTATTGCTCCAAGCGTTGTGTTGACATCAATTATTCCCCAGAGCGTCATTTTGCTCAAGAGGTAAGCATAGCCAACGAGGGAATTGCATTACAATTGAGTACACACATTATCACATGACTGTGTTGGTTTTAGTTACGTTACGAAATTAATAAATAAGACCGTTGATCGTGTAGCCCAGTGTCTGGAACAGAGGTGTATGATAAAGGAAGTCTATGGATAACAAACGAAGCGTAGTATCGAAAGCTGAGAATGAAAATTATTGTTTTGTTAATTTGTCGTAACAATAATTTTTACATGTACTATTTGAATATTTCTTTTCGTATTTAATAAAACCTTTTAAAAAACCTGCACTTTAATAACGTTTTTCGTATGAAAAATTGTTTCTTTGTCCAAAACTTTTGATATCTTTATTCCCTGTAATGAAGCTTTGTCATCCAATGAATGCAAAATTCGATGGATATAAAGACATTAATATTAAACAACTACATGCAAATGGTAATTACAATTAAGTTAAAATTCGAACACGGATCGAACGTTCGAAGCGATCGCCTTCCAAATTTAAAATCAGATAGGCATTCAACAGCAACCGTATTGGTCCCGGTACAAAGGAATAGAACGAGCATGACGATTCAAATATTTTCCAAAATGGAATATTAAGTGAAGCCATTATATGATCGAATGATTACTATTGAATCGGCCCGAATGACGGAGTGAGTCGGTAACCTGTTATTAAAATTTTTGTTTTGGTTGCACATGAATCGTGAAAATTGTTGCTTTAGAGTTTGATGTGCTGATGTGTACGATGTGCTCATGCATTATTCCTTTTACGGGCGAGATAATGAGTATTCAGTTTTTTTTAATTAATGCGTGTAAAAATAATTTCCACTTTACCTTTTTAAACAAAAACAAAAAAAAATTACATTACATTAACGTATTGTACTATTTATTAAATATTTTATACCTCCTATTTTACCTATTTTGTACATTAAAATTACTGCCGCGTTAGTCGTGTTGGTTGCAAGTGCGACTGCCGATCAGGAGGTTCAATTCCCGGGTCGGGCAGTACAAAATTTTTCTAATTTAGATATTCTAGTAGTGGCTCGGAGTCTGGATATGTGCCCGGTGTATGGCAATAAGCTCACCAGCTATTCCATACTGGGACGTAAACATAACTGATGAAACGTGGGCGTGTTCTACATTCCTCTGCCTATCGCTTCGGGGATTACAGGCGTGATGTAACGTTTTTTTTATACATTAAAAAGCCCAACCACATCCTGTGAAGTTGTCTAATGTCTTAATCATTTGACGTATCATTTCTCCTATGACGCGAACGAATGAAATCACGAAGATTGAACATTTCATTCATTCACGTATGATGTATATAGACGAACGTAGCTAGGTGTCGAGAAGTCCCTATTGGTATCGAGGGCATCGACTCGGGCATGCGGTCCACGTTCGATGCGTCAAGTGACCCCTTAACGCGACTTATTGGTCACTCATAAATGATCGCCACCACAGAGTAGCGCCCGATCATAATAAAATAATTTTAATAAATACATTTATTTATATTTATTTGTCCTGTATTGTTAAATATAGTTAGGTTATAAAGGGCAGACTGAATGTCTAATGGCATTTTCAATCAGTCAACCTAGGGTGATGGTGAAAGGGAGAGATTAATATTTTCGCGCAGGAAAAAAAATCATATTATATGAAACAGATATGCATACAAAACTGTTGTACACGTTACAGCGTATTCCTTTAGAAATTCATTACAGCAGAACCAAATTCTGAAGAACTGATATGTAACGCGATTTTTGTATGCACTTTATTTAAGTTTAAGTATATAATATACATTACGTATAATATTAGAACATGGATCAGTCTGGGGCAGATATTTTAATATACATTTTATTCCATTGAACCAGCGTGCGTGTATGAAGAAAGTCATGAATGTAAAAAAATGTATATATTATTTTGTATACACTTAACTAGGTAATTATCCAGTGTATTCATTAATATCAGAGCATTGCTACTAAGAGAGATATACCTTACCATATTTTATTCAGTTGTGTTATTCACTAAACATACTAATGTATAATTTTTCACATACACATTCTATGTACATATATAAAACATTTTATGTCCTTTTTAAGATTATTACGCGTGAGAATAAAATAGATACATATATTTTTAAAAAAATTAGGCACCCATTATAATCACATATTTATGCTCAACAGATAGAAGCTGACCATTGACCATATTACCTAGTATATAAACAATTATGCATCGGACATTTTTTATGCGATATGCAATCATAAGGACATTCTCATTTCTAATCTGTGGTGGTTTCATTGCTATCTCATAAGGGCTCATTGTGACAGGCAATAAGCACCAAATTGCCTGTTGATCGGTTATAAAATTTTATCATGGAAATGGTCTCTTATTAAGGTCGATAAGTTTCATGTTACACACCCGAAGGACTACTCGCTTCACATGTAATGGATATTCCTCCGTTTAACCGTATAGCGGTTAAAAAAATAGAGCTATCAATTTAATTCCAAGTGAATCATTTTTGGAATAGAAATTCAAATTCGGAATTAATTCGGAATCAAAATTCGAATTCAGTGCTTACGACGTGATAGCATTATTCTTGTCAGTGTTTAATTATACATACTTCTTGAAATAAGGCTTACAACAATAGGAGCAAGCTGGGTTATCTAACCAGCTTTGTTACAAAGCACAATGGATGTGTATAGAAATTATTATTGTATAGAAATTATTAGTTTCAAATTCTCATTGGATGAAACAGGAAACGTTGTTCTATGGTCTGTAAAATAAAAGTGCCTATGAGCGAATAATTCAACTTCCGCAGCTGGAGGGATGATATGGCCTTCATACAAAATATGCTACAAAACAGTTTGCGTGTAGAACACGACCTACGCATTAAAACAAAAGCAGAAAGCTGAGAGTTCCACAAAACATCATTAAATTCAATATTTCGTTTAAAAAGCACTCTACATATCTCGACCATTAATCACTAAAACTACCGACCTTCAAGGAGAACATCGGAATAAAATCGGCAATCGAAATAAAGCACTTAAAGCGAAACGTCATTATCGCACAACATAAATAAAATAAAAATGAAAAAAAAAAACGTAGGAATCGAACGCAAAAATTGAATATCGAAGTCGATTTAAAACAGAATACGAATTTTAAAAATACGAGCACAGCGGAGCGGCATTAATTAAAAATTCTCGGTAGAATATTCAAAAATAGAATTCGCATTCGAAGGCCTCCTTGTACGGAGTTGAAGTTTGAATTTGGAAGCAACAAAAGAAGGAGAGCGGGAGCAACCCTTTTAGCGCTGATAATCTGTTCCCGGGCCTTGTTGTGTTGTGTTCTCTTTTTTATCTGTTGTCACTTTTTTGTCCGAACCGAGATTGTACACAACATTCTTTACTCCGAAACGAAGCTTTTTAAACTTGCCCCGAGATTTATTTCTTTTTTATTCGCTTTAATAACGAGTCGTCGTCCGATTTAATTGATGAATGGTCAGAGGGATATGTTCAAACGATTTTTGAACTCGACTTAAAATTGACATTTTATAATCGGCCTTTTAAAATTTTACGTCGATACCAATCGCGAATCCTTAATTTTTTAATGTCCTTTAGACGTACAGATCTAAGGTTATAAATATGTGTCAGAATAGCTATACATAATATTTAAATCATTGCATCAGTTAAATTTAATCTAACTTCAGTTTGGATGAAACAATGAGAAAAACGCACTGCTGCGTAGCGGAAATAATAAGTTTAGTGACACTAATATTCGTATATGAGCATAGCCTATCGCATAATGCCTTACTTTATATTTAACAAAACGGCTTACATTTTACAATGGTATTTGTGCAACAATAAAAGCAGTATTTTATATTCATCTTAACATTCCACTAAATAATGCAAATCGTTTTAAAATATGTATGTAAATGAGGTACTGGTTAAAAAAGTATTTTCGAAATCAGAAATTGAACTGGCACAAAGAGCGTTCGCCTCTGAATTGTTGAAATATAAAAATTTTAAAAATAGAACTCAATCCTTCCGCCCTCTGGCGAGCTTTACATGAAATATTATTTTATGGAGTAACATCTGTGGTCGGCTCGATGTGTGAGTGCATTATGCCAGAATGAGCCCTCCGTTTATATATACATATATGTATGTGTAAGTGAAATTACTTTAAAGTAATACACTTTCAAGTGGATGGGAACATTTCAACTCTGTTTTCACTCATGTTAATTTTAGATTTGAGTGTTCCTTGTTCGAAACAAAAATCTTGACTTTAATTGTTCATGCTTTTAAGACTTTTCGTTTATTGATGTACGCGGTACAAGTACGTTTTTTTACTTTAAATTTGTTTGAAATTCGAAATAACATTCCTACATTTGTAAACAATTTAAAAAAAAGCGAATTTTTTAAATGGGTATTATAGCAACAATTGCAACATACGTAAATATCACAACACATACATACATGCTTAGAGGATTTTAACTTTAGATCTATATTCTCAGTTGTTTTTCTGGTGATATAATTGGGGAATATCAAACTGTAACTTTAAACATTTTAAAAACCTACACCAAGTATTATAAACAATATAATAATTTTTGTTATAACATTATTGATTTGTTAAAAAAAAATTATTTAAGCATGATAAAATATTAAATTATCAACTAACTCCTTGTTGCATTGCAATATCCATTTTACAATCCTTTCGTATCGTCAAATCAGTCATCGCGGGCTCATTTTTGTAGAATCGAAAACCCTACCATTTTTATTTTTTTATTTTTTACTTTTTAAATTGCGTTCGTCATGCCTCTCCCCGCCAGTATTCCGTGCAATAACAAAACGCTATCAAAGTCACACTCACAATGAAATTTGAATTTGGTTCTCGAATCCAACATGCGTTCCTTTGTGTTACGTTCTGTATAATTATCCTTTTTTTTGTTATTCAATGTATTTTGTTACAGTTTCTATACGAACCCGTTGACACAAATATGCATGTATAACGATTTATTTTATAGATTTTTCTAGACGATAAAGAGTATTTTGTTGCATTAGTATTGTTCAAAAGCTTTTAATTATGTTTTATTGTATCTGGATAACCGTTTTCATTTTTGAAATTATACTTATTTTTCATAAAGATTAATAATACCACTCATACAAACAATTTAATAATATTTACATAAAATTTGATTGGTAAAACAAATGTACTTAAAAAAAGTACACAGCAAAAAAAAACCAGACATGAAAACTTATTAAATAAAAATGCAGCATACAATCTGTGCAGTCGTTAATTCTACACGATTATAATCTGTACATTGTTATCGTATGATCTGATGTTTTTCATTCATTCCGAATCTGTCCAAAAAGCAAGAAATATTTCCGGATTTGTATAAAAAAACGAGCTACTGAACCCACACATGGCTTAGCTAGTTATTGTGAGCGCTCAGCTGTGTTAGTTTTGGAATTAAATTTTTTACCCTTCCCATTTTAATTTTAACTCTTTTGACGATTTTAATATTTCTGGAACAATTTTGGGTTGGGGCGAGGGTGTGGGTGTGAAGGGTTACACTTTTTGAGTTTTCTATGCGGGCTTGGGATGTATTTAAAAAAAAATCAAATCCATTAATGCAATATGGAATAATATTCCCTTTCTTAAAGTCCAGTCTATAAATATTACGTTTGTGAACGGTATCCTCCCAAGTGTAACAGTAATACATATGAGATCGATTTTTAAAAATTGGGGTTAGACTGGACCATATCTGACCACGCTGATCCAGTGGCGGGGCAACGTGAAGAGGGACAACAAAGGGTTAGAGCACTATTTGGATCAATGCGGGCGTTACATGAATACATTTTTTAAATTGATCGAAGCATGAAGATTGAGAGGGTACGTTTAGTTCTGGCTTCTAAAAGTGTGCTTTTATTTTTAAATTGATTTTTATCACGGTTCGTTGGTCCAGCTTTGTGTTGATAGCATCCTTGTTATGAAGAATCCGTTTTGTACATACGTCTATTAAGATATTGTGGAAATACCAGGGCTTGTTTATTTACTTAGTTTTGTTACAACAATAGAGGGATATGGGTAAAATAGGTTGGTGATGTCATGAGAATAGAAGGACAATGTCAATCACGTTCTAGGAAATTTTTCTACTGTATACCTCAAGGATGTATTTTGAGCCCGCTTTTTATTGTACGTCTTAAGCACTTTGTATTATATTATTATATTAACCTGTTTAATAACATACGAAAATATTTAAAAGTCCTTGAAACTACATGAAAATGCACTTTTACAAAAAAAAAAAGTAAGCAAACAACGCACATAAAAGTAAATAGACAACCATATGCAAAACAATGCAATACGCATAAACTTAATATCACGTTTTGTATATCCCAGAATGGTAGGCTCCGTAATGTTTTACACTCCTACGTTTTAGCGGTTACGTTTACGTCCCACTATTCCAATAGACGGTGTGCCTATTGGCATATACCGGCCACAAATATACACTCCGAACCACTACTAAAAATTGTTTAATACGAATGGAATGTAAAAAAAAATCTCATATTCTAACACATGTGTTTGAGACCAACTAAATTATTAACAAACGTTATTTGCTTAAAATATTTTGTTTCTAACGAAAAAGAAAACTTACATTTGTGTTTGTCAAGTTTATAAACGTTTCGTAATTATAATACCGTTTATCTAACACTGCATCGGCAATTTGCCCTAAAGGTACCGGATACGATTCCCGGTCAAAGCGAGAATTTATTGCATAAATCGCTTGTACGCTGTTAAGAAGACGTTATGTGGTCGTGTGTATTGAAATTATAATAATTACTACATCTACATCAATTCTGATAAACATGTAAAATTCATCCAAGATGATGTCTTCTGTAACAGCTATAAACTTAGATAGGTATATTAACAGAATTATCGTAACAAAGTTTATTTTTAACTTACAAAAGATACAATTTAAATTGTACAAGCTATTTAATAAAAATGTGTAGCAGTAAAAAAATATTAATTAATTGATACACGTTAAAATAAAATGGCTTTTATTCATCGCAGAGCACAGTTAATACCCAATGCGTGAACCGCACTAGATACGAAAAACAAAAAAGCTGACATTTCGACAAACGGACCATAAAGAATGATATCATAGAGTAGATACTGTATAATTAATCAAAATGACTTGTCAACATTATACATAAAATGGAGGTAAAAAGTTAACCCCACACAATTAAAATCGAATAAAAACTCCTGGGGATAAAAAAAGGAAGCTATCGGTTTCGAAAGAAAAAAGATCAGGGTGAATGTCCTTGCGAGGATAAGGGAAGTGTGATGTTGTAACTTCCATCCTACGACAACTTTTGTATTGTTTGAAATACATCGCTGATTCTAGGGCTATAATATACAAAAATGGATCACAAACAGCAATGTATTAGCATGTGAAGCTTAAAATCGTTCGTCCTTGTAGCAGTAGGAATGAAGCTTCCGTTCTTAAATAACTTCGTTGTGTACACCATACATTGCTGTTTATACATGAAATTGGGATTGCTTGTTTCTAAAAAAAAGCGGCGATGTACTACACATTAAAACAAAAAATTAAAATCTTTTGACAGGATATACGCTCAATTCGTTACGGCATCATAATGATATTACGTATTAGACCAACAAAAAGCTGAGAAAGGCACCAGCTGTGGGAAGGATTGACGACATTGCATGCAATTTCGATATGTATTGCTAAGGTTTTAGCTATCAATGTTCCCTAAAGTGAACGTTAAATGTGCAAGGGAATGACCTATTTTGTTTGGTAATGCAATGTCATGGATATGTCGTGAAATCTCGGTATGTCGGATCGAAATCTGACAAATAGTTTTATAATACAACAAAGAATATAAATAAAAAGAAATATTATGCCGGCAAAATAGGAGGAGGGTTGGGGGCGACTTAAGAAATTTCAAAAACGGCTCTACTAGCACGACCCGTTGATCATTTTCAACTGATCAGGACTACGAAGCCCTAAATGTTCAGTGACATTTCATTCTCCCACACATATTATTATGTACTCCAATGTTACATACAGTACGTTGGCATTTGTTTATGAACAAAGAACCATTTACGGTATTTTTATACCATATTTTCAGGCGGAAAAATTACTTCTAACTTTCTACATACATACATACATACATACATACATACATATCTTCACGCCAGGTCCCTTGCGGGATAGGCAGAGAGCACAGAGTGCCAACTATCTCTATTCTTACACACCTGTCGTGCTTCGTCCACATTCATCACTCTCTTCATACATGCACACCGGTTTCGGAGACTTCTAACGTCCCCATCACATAAAACCTTATTTATTTGGTCTAGATAGGTGAGTCTTGGTCTTATCATAATTATTAAATATTTTTAATTTTGTTCAGTTAATAACACTGTTGGACTACCAAATGAATAAATAAATAAAAACCTATGTGTTATGCAAGCTTATTACTAAGATGATTTGCATGGCAACACAGTGAGTTTAATGGTACACCCTGCATTGTCACCTCTATGATAAACAGCTTGCAATTAAATTATACAGTCCTTGCATCATAACTATTCTCTTTAGAGACAGCTTCTTCTTGTAGTGACAGTGACAAGGAGAAGATTCCTAACATTCATCAGCATGTATTGATACATTAAACATTTCATGAGTACCCATAGTCCAGTTAATCAATCTTAGCTATCAATCTGATTTAATCCATATCTATATTTTCATTGGGTGCTTGCACACAGTATTAACTATTACATAGCTGTCATCAAAGAGGGGCTTATGAAGGACTTCCGTTAAATACAGAGACAGGCCTATCTATCAATAGCATGAGTCAAGCAGTATGGAATTTAACGAAACATACCTATATTGATGCTGTGATGGAGTAGTGGTTTAGGTTTTGCCAGTCTCTAGGAACTTAGTTTCAGTTATTTTACATACACCTCTATTTTTAGAATATCATGTATTTTGGCATACATATCCCGTACTACAATGGTGGATAAACAGGAAACCTACATTTCTCAAGTTCTGCATAATATTTCTAAGTCATGTGAAATATGCTACCCCTCACTTGGCCAAGCTGGCTACTTCAGCGACAACACTTCATTTTACTACTTCAGCATTTCACCCAAAGACATTGTGTTTAATTTATACTAAGTCATCATGGACTATATTGGGATAGTGCAAATTCTAGTGTCTAGATACTAAAAAAAATATCAAATCAGAACAATGCCAAAACAATTTAACGGCAATAGACAAATTATTTGAAAATAGTATCAATGCACAGCATATTTGGTAAAATTTAATTTTTTACCAAATCGTTCTTGAAAAAAGTGTTTAAAATTCCATGTAGAAAATTGAATACTCCCATACAAACATAAAAATTTCTCTAATTATTATTCAGAAGTATTTGTTACTTTAAATCGACTAAAGTCGTTATCTGCCACGATAAATTAGAATAATTACCATGGCAAAGTAAAAGCTGTGATTCACAATTGGAACCAGGTCAGTCATTTCGGAAACAGACAAAACTCACCTCCAGACGCAATGTAGAACCCGCTAGGCGAGTATTTCGCGACATTAACTTGACATGAGTGTTCTGTATACACGTCCGCTATCGCGGGATTTTCTATGTCGCGTATTATGACAGAATTTCCGTTGGTATATAAAAAGTTTTTCCCTTTCGGGTCGCCGCCAAGGACTAACGGTGTACCGCGCTGCGTTCTCGGCAACGCCGCGAGTGTATACTCTGAAACAGATTCACATCACTGAACATGACAAAATAAATTTTTTACATTTTCAGCGCACCGAACGGCACATGCCGCGACGACTTATTCACACGTTAAACCACATTGAAACTTACTATTCGAATACGACATCACTATATCACAATTCTACGCCTATTCACTACAATTTACACTATAAAATTAAGTTTCTATCAGTACTTTTACGTTTATTTGGAAAAACAAAATCAGCCGCTAGCACTCCATAGCCTCCCAAAAGTGACGTGACTTATTAGTAGTGATGCCACCAAATATATATGTAAAACCGTGAATCATTATCACAATTCGATCAAAATAGTTGATATGGTATAAAAATTAAAAACGAAGTTCGTATATTATGGCCATTCGAAAGTTAGTTTTGCGTGTTTATGATAAAGATTTTTGTACGACAAAAATTTAGAACTAACGTTATTATCAAGCTAGAACATAAATCGTTAAATCTAAAATAAATTTTGCTCGGCCAATGACCAGAAATTGAGCATTGAACTTTATACGAAATGTTATTTGATTGAACAGTATTGTTCAATTAATTGTTTATACGGATTGTTTTACTCTTTAATTTATAACGATTTCTATAATTTTATATATGTCAAATGTACAAATGAAATAAATATGCACGCTTAGTAGATTTATGTGCATCGTATCCGAATTCTTGGCATTCAGTTTCTTTTTACTGATCATTATCATCTTGATCATAATACATAACTTAGCATCACACCTGTAATCTTCTAAGAATTAGGCAGAGGAGTATGGTACACTCACACGTTTCACGAGACATCAGGTAATAAGTGGCAATGTATTGCCACACGTCAGGCACATAACCAGACTCCGAGCCACTAATAAAAAATGTAAGTTAAATAAGTCTAACAGTGCCAGACCCGGGTTATAAACTCAAGACCTCTAGTACGGTAGTCGAGCGTGCAACCTACACGATCAACAAGACCGTCAATCATAATATATACCGTATCTTATAACATAGTTTTCTTAAATGTATTTAATACTCAAATCATTTCTCAGCTGTTTTTAGCAGTCGACGAATGACTTGGAAGTGCGAAATTCGTTATCCTCTGTACATCACTAGAGACATTTTTGTTATAGTTATTTAATGTTGGCCCTTCTGAACTTCATGTCAGCACTTGTCTTCATTGTATATCTGAGGAAATGCCCTTTTATGGTAATAACCGTTTGTTATCAACATCCGTTGAAAAAGTCCCATATTTATTTTAAATAAATTATTTTGGAAATACAGTAAATTGCTAATACAAAACAATTCTTCTTTATGTTACATAGAAATAGTACGATTTAATAAATCCAACAATAATTGGAACAGATATTATAACAAAGCAGTGATTTTATTGCTAAATTAGAGTAATCCCTTCGAATTACTGTCAAAATTATTTTGGAATTAGTTAATTGCATGAAAATCTGCAGTAAGAAACTTCTTCAATAAAACTTTTTAACGGATGTCTGAATTCAAAGCTGTAGCATCCACAAATTAAGAAAACTATTAGTGTCAGAATGTCATTTTGTCACATATTATATTGACAACTTGACATATCACTCCGCATTTATTCTCGAGCTAAGTCCCGCTTAGATTAGTGTAGTGTCAAGAATGTGTCCACCATTGCATCATGTTTATTAAAGTTGCTTGCCAGTGAATGTTCTCGATATTATCTCAACACAATGAAAAAAGTGATATTAACTTATGGATTAGATATTTTTCGTGTTGCAGATCAAATTGTTTTATTTTATAGCGATTTTATTTGACGTTTCTTTCCACGTGGTGACTGTCAGAAACGGTATACGTGTTAGTAACTCTTTTGGATTGCTTTCTTGAACTTCGGTCACTATCATAAACATAAAATAGTGTATCAACGATGGAGACGTTAAATATGTCTAAGTTAAATCTGTCGAGTGTTAGGAGTCATGCTGGGAATGATAATGGACCGAAACAAGATACGTTGGATGTGAAGATCGAGAAAAATGTGAGTTTCTTGCCTAACTTTTGTTTCAAATTTTTTTTACAAGCTGTTAATAAACATAGATTTCATATTAAATTTCTACCTTAGATCCCCTCTGCAATAAGCACGTTATTGACATTGGTATTTTTAGTTTATTCATTCGTGATATCACACGTATGTTCAAATATATCTCCGCACTACTTCATACTGATCCGCTGTCAAAATTCAAAAATAGAACCTCAGTGTCTGTTTAAACTTTTTTCCTTTGTACAATGTTTTTATTACTGTGCATTATTCAGCCATCTGATGAAATTAATCGAAATATTTATGTTTTGTTTCAGCCTCTCACAGACCCTGATGACGAGTACCACTGTGAATATAGAGATGAAATTTGGAAGAACCTTCTAGAACAGGATGCAGAGAAACCCACTATCCATCTTCAGTCACCACAAGTGAGTTATGGTATAATTTTTATTTATTTCTACTACATTGTATAGAATTTTAAAAATTACAAATGAAAGGGATTATATTCCTCCATTGTTACAACTTTATTATAAAAATGTTGCAATATAACATTTTAATCCTTTCTTCAATTATCAAGTATTTTTTTATACATACAAACATGTTTGGCCACTGTAAACTAACTCTGGTTTAACAATTTTTATTTACTGTTTAATATTTGATGTTTAAAACATGCTTTCTTCTTGTTTGTTGTCATTTAGTTACAATTATAGGTTTAGTTATGATTTGTATAAAATCATCTTGTATACCAAGTTATTTGTAGACAATATTTAAGCATTGTTCCTCAATTATTATGAGGAGACTCAAGCTGTGAACTACTAACTGCATGATCTATGTTTTTTCATACATTTTGTTTCATTTATCATATCCATTCACATAATAAAATCTGTGTTACATTAGATACTTTCAATAAAAGAATTTAAGAATTCTTTGGCATGCAAAGAGTAAATATAAAATAATGAAACATTTTTGCTTTTATAATAATTGTTTTATCATAATTTTTAGTTTCCTTGTTGGCAAAAGTTCCTGGGTTCAAATCCTGGGTTTGTACAATTGGATCTTTCTAACTTAGATCTTGTAGTAGAGGTTTAGAGTCAGGAGTTTTGCCCTAGGCTCACCATATATGTGGGACATACAATGTAGCTGGTGAAATATAAAAGTGTACTACACTCCTCTATATACCTCTTCAGGGATTAGAGGCATGATATTATATTTATGAAACATATTTTTGCTGAGAGTGCTTGCTATAAATTAAAGTACTAACCACATTTAATTTGTTTTTTTAACAATTTACTTTCTATTACACATTGTACCACATGTTACAGTCTATTATGAATTTAAAAAATCAATGATGGACAATATTTTTGTATAAAATATTCAGGATAGCCTTTGTTGTGAATTAAATGACATTGAATTTTTATTTCATAATACACAAATACAGATGCGAAATGATTTTATGTTTGGACAATATATGTATAATTATTCTCAATGTCATGTAACCAATGTGCCACTTCTGGTTTTGTTACCCTAAGAAATGTGTTCATTTCACTTAGTGTGTAATTGAGATGTTAATTTAGTTATGCCGATTTTAAAACTGAACATCAATTACTGTAACTGTGATGTAAAACAAAAATTATCAAAGTAAAAATTATGGAAGTGTTAATGATAATATATAAAATATTTTTTTATGTAATGTAGTAAACCAAAAGTTCTTTAATTTTTGTTTAGGCTTTGCAACTTTACATGATGATGATGATGACAATGATAATGATGACTTTTTATTATTGAGTCAATTTGCATCATGGCATTCAATGGTTACAATTGTTTTTTTTTTTTTTTATAATATGGAAGTAGAAGACGAGCATGCAGTCCACCTGATGGTAAGTGGCTACTGCCGCC
>DWDV01000940.1:0-14556 GCA_018245615.1 Mimoniades ocyalus
GACTTAAAAGTAACTGGTGAAACGTGGGAGTGTTCTACATTCCTCTGCCTACCTCTTTGGGGATTACAGGCGTGATGATGTTACTTACTTATATTATTTTAAAAACATTGCCATTTTGATTTATGACAGTCGAATACTGACCGCCCAGTTTGAGAATCAAATCACAATGCAGAGACAAATTTTAGTAGCTTTCGCCTATAACATAAAATTTCAAATAATTTGGATTATTTATAAAAAATTCATGCCTTGTCGAACTTACATTGTAACATGCAAAGCGGACCTAAATGAAGTCAAACGTTAACCGTTAAAACTCGTTGGAAGTCTTAGAGGCGGTTTAAAATCATTCAACAAACCGTTTCACCTGTTACCTGTACATCCCGCATTCCGTACTGGAGCTGCGTGGTGGAGAGTGAGTCGTGGCTAGCAGTCGCATGTAAATAAAGATGAAGCCTGTGTACTCCAAAATGGGTAAATATCCCGATCTTTCTTTTAAATATTCTTTTTTTTAAATATTGTGACGTTACAGTACAATTAGACTTGGCGAAATACATAGATGTATCCGCTTAGAACTCGGGGATCGACTGTCACTCCCGCACCGAACCCTAGGGAGGCAGGACTGGCTGAAAACCAGCGCTGCACGGGAGCCCCGCCCCGCGTCAGCAAAAGCTGCGCCAGGCCCTATTGCCTTGCCAATAAATGTAATGTATATAATGTAAAAATTTAATGTGGCAGTAAACAGATTTTATTATTATTATTATTATCAAAATTCGTCCAGCGTAGAGGACACCCTTACCCCTTCTCGGTATAACAGTAGAATGAGAAAAGCCTAAAGATATTGACCTCCATGTAAATTTGAAAGTATAACCTGACTGGTGGCTCGTGTAAATGACTTGTTTAGTGTCAACAACATAAAAAAACACAAGCCCCACCCGCTTCGGAGTCGAGTTACATAATTACGAGTCCATATTTTGAATTCACGCCAAATATGACTGATGAGATGGGTCCAAATTTTATGTACCACTAATGAGGTACCGACAGTATTGTCGTCACTGTCTAACACATGGCGCTAGACGGAGACGGAGCGCGGTCGGTGCCCGTGAGATTTTCGGAACTTGTCTCACTACAGGTGAGCTGCATACTTCAAGTGCATTGATTCTGTACTATGCGTACTACGTATGGCTTTTTAATCAAAATTGTATTTGAATAAATATTAACACAATGTGTTTTAACGCCAACAAAATATATCAAACTTAATACATAATCCGCAAAGATCCGGGAATTTAAGGGCTGGCAAAAAATTTAACAGGTACTCTTTGACTTGGAACACGCTTCCGTCGCAGTTACTTTATTTAAAAAAACATAAGGTTTTATGAAAACTGTTTTAGATTATCTCCTGTATATATCAAAAGGTATATATCAAAGGTATATATCAAAAGAAAGACATATTTTGGTCTAAATATCGAAAGAAAATGACAGTTTAGGACTGCTATTCCAAAATTGAATTAAATCTTGGTGACGCATTCAAAGTCTAAACAGTTAGTTTTGTAACATTTGAAAAATGAGATAATAGTTGTGTAACAGTAACAATATTCACTGGACGAAATAATTGTGTATATATAACAAATTCCCACAGTGCGTACTGAACCGACATGTGATTAAATCAGTTCTGTACCGAACCAATTATTTGCTCGGTATCCGTTGCCATGGGGACGGCGGTGCGACGGTAAATAATTGGTAGATTTTTTGCGAAACGTTCATTAAAGGGTTTCACGTGAAGAATCTTTCAGTGACACATCGAATACAGCGCGGCGCCTTTGCTCCAGTGGTTTCCAAACTTCAGGAACATCGGGGACCTGCGTGCCACTAGTTGGTCCGCTTTATGACGTACACGAAATAAGGTACCGTGAGGTCGAAGTTCGTGTTGAACACGATTTATTTGTTCTCCGGCACGATAATGAGTTGTCAAGATTTATTTTTAGCATGTTACGGGTGTATACTAATTGTAACACGTTTATAGCAAGTTTCAAATTGGGAAATACCTTTACTTGGTGACCCGTTTAATGTCTTAATGGGGATTAGAAATTTCATAATTCTTCGGGGATTACGTTTATTTTCTACTTCTGTAATCGAAAGATATAAAGTAACGTATAAAATGAAAGAATATTTTACTTGCTTTATCTGTCAATGTATTCTATGTATCTAGTTAACCAATTGGGGAAATAGCTTTTGTTTTGACAAATATCTATCTAAAATTCAATATCCCTGGTGCATTGGAATGAGACTAACATCCAATTTCAAATCGGAGTGAAATTTTATTTTAGGTCAATGAAAGAATATCTGTTATACTAACAGCCTCAACTAAGAGAAATTGATCGCTCTCTACGCCTGGAGGACGCTCCGCACTGCACCATCTTTCTCCAGTGCCTACGTTTTAATGATTCAAGCTCTAGATGTGGATATCATTACAAAAACATACACCAACACTTACATGTACATTATATGTGTAGACATTTGTAGCATTGGATAACGGTTTTAATTATAGGAAACAACAGTGTTGCCATACCGCATTCTTGGAACAGAGAAAGCTTGGAAGTTTCCCTTCGGTTAGCTTTTTAAGTAGAGTTCCATATACACTACTAAACACCCGTCGATTCGAGTGTAACATTTTTCATAAAAACTAAATAAAGAGTTGCCCTTTGAGGCTTGGAGAGTTGCCATTTAGAATACCCCATAATCTTACCACAGTTAAGTATATAGAGTAACCATAGCTTAGGAATAATCACGGTTTCTGCTTAATAACTTAATTATTTTGTGGAAGTTCGAGATTAATATCAGATCGGAATTCATTAGACAATTTACACGCGCGTAACAAAATGAGCAATGAACCCAGTTGATGGAAGTTTGAAACAGTTATATTGATATTATACCTATACTGATACCGCGCATAGTGGTGCTTCCAGTGGTTTGATCCGGGGGGCTGAATATTGAGCTCAGTCGCGTGTTATTGGCGAGGCCTATATTTAGCTGTGGACAGGAATAGGATGATAATATATGTATGTTCAAAGTTCCTGTGTATAATTTTACTAGATCGACTCTGATGTGATTGTGGCAAAAAAATTTTTTAAATTTTGCAATTCTTTTTGTTTCCAATAAATTTGATGGAAGCCAAGGAAGAGATGGATTAATTCGCGTTCACAAGAATAGAAACGACGGAACTGCATTTTGTGTCAGTGAAAGTGTTTGTAGATTACGCCAATCTGCTGCTCGTGTCCGGTTTAGTTTTAGATGGCGGTATCGCTAAATTAAAAATCATATGCAATCCGAAACGTAATTAAGAATCAGACGACAGGAGGAGCCGGTAAAAAGCGTCTTACGCTACGAGTGTGTTGGTGTGATGTTGATCTTTATTATTAAATTAGTCGTGCCGAGGATGGCATTTGCATAAGTTCACTAGAATGTTACCAATGATTCAGAACAATCCCTGAATCAACAATAGGCAGCAATCTGGTGGTAATTCGACAGTTTGTAAAATACCAAAGAGTATAGATATTAACTTAGCGTTTCTTTCAGACGTCTGAAATTTATAACAACATCTAAGATTTGGGAGGGAATAATAGTTGCGTTAGGGATGACTACTTAGAAAATCTCTAACAATGCTAAGTTACTTTGTGTTGTCAATTTCATAAGTTTTCAGGCTATTTTACTTTTTACACCGTGGTTTTGCTTTGCTTTTCGGTAACAGGGTTGTTTAAATTTAGTTTCAGTTTTTTTTTTGAGTGACGGAATCGTCAGAAATAGCTTCGGCCATAACACCCTGGATTAGTGCGTATTTATTTTAAATATTTATTGATAACAAAATAAAAGAAAGAAGAATTAACTGCCTCGTGTCGTGTTGGTTGCAAGTGCGGCTGCCCATCCTGAGGTCCTGGGTTCATTTCCCGGGTCGGACACTACTAATCTTTTCTAATTTGGATTTTCTAGTAGTGGCTCGGAGTCTGGATATGTTTCCGGTGTATGGCAATAGGCTCACCATCTATTCCATAATGGGACGTAAACGTAACTGGTGAAACGTAGGAGTGTTCTGCATTCATCTGCCTACTTCTTCGGGGATTACAGGCGCTATGTTACGTTAAAATAAAAGAAATGAAACACATACAAAGAGCGAATTGAAATTTAAACAAGATTGAACTTAAACCTTTATTTATAGTTGCTCTTGTGACACCATGAACTAAATTAAACGGCACGGTCTTTAAGTAATCTAAGCTCGCGTGAACAAGGTATTGAACAACAAAAAACTAATGCATACGAATTAAGGGCACAGTGCGTTGACTCGTCGTTAACAAATGCAATAATAAAAAAACCAGATAAAAACATTGTTCAGCCGATTTGCATTAAACAAGTATTCAAGGAAATGGCGGCTGCATTTAATTTCTGGTTGGTTAAATACTTTAATCCGCGCTGGTATTGCAAAGGCTGGTGCTTTTTTTACTGATTTAACATATTTATTAATTCCACAACTGAGCATCGCAACGTTACACCTTAGTTTGTTTTTGTCGTGAATGCGTTTAGACAAATCGAGTGAAAAATAAAATGTAGGAAATATCCCGTGTGCGTATGCAAATTGCTTTGTGCTTTTTTACTTTTAAGGACTTAGTAAATATGTGTCGTATGTTGTTTCGATAGCTATTTATAATAGAAAATATTTATTCATCATCACTTTTTATACTACAGCACGTAAATGGTGCAATAATAAAAATAAGGAAAAACAATATTATATAAAATAAAATGAAAAATGAAGAAAAACAAAAAAAAATAAAAATAAATGGGTTCCTACGCTCTGTGACGCTATGTGACAGTGGTTGATATAAAGATTGTATACTAAAAGCATTTTATTTTTTTAATTTAAAAGCATTTAAAAGCAAATTAAAAGCATGCTTTCGACTTATTGATGCTTTTGGAAAGTCAGTCTATATGTAATTGGATTCACTCGAAATTATCACAGCATTGTATTTGTGCTTCACAGAAAAAAATCGGCAGTCATTTGTATTCCCGCTAGCGATACGAATATCTGCTTAAGAAATAGTACCACATAAAGTCTTCGACATGGGAACTTCCTGATAATCTGGTATCTGTGTTGAGGGCGTTTTCCTTTGCAATCATACATTCATTTCGATTCTATTCTTGCTTAGCTATCTTACCTCTTGCTATCAGCCACTGCATGTTTTAACCCCAACTTTGCACCCAATTATATTAAACCTGCCCAAATTAGTCAGCGTTCAAACGCAGTTTCCTTGTATAATCTATTCTGGAGCAAACCAACGATTTTAATTGAAATCAAATATAAGATAATCTTTATGAAACGAAAGAAATACCAGGCAAAAACTGCCTCATTTTAAGCGAGTCGACGTTGTATGAATTTAAATAATCTAATATGCAGGCTTGCAACACTGTTGCGCTGTATCGACTGTTCGACGGAGACTCGTAAAGCGAACATGTTACGAGTACGTGCGTCGCTTAGAATTTGATGTCACGCACCGGTCTCAAATATTTTGTCACCAAATAACAGTTATATCCAAATGGTATTTGTATTTAGCGAATATTAATCAGTTAGTCAGATCTGGTCTATAAAAAGAACAGAATGTGTTACCTTGCTTACAACCGTACCTGTCTTTTAAACTGTTTCAGTTGCAAATGTTATGCTTTGCAGCAGGTATATACCTAGTTGAAACTTAACATAGTTAAAAATTATGGTATTTTTTTCAGAATAAAATATTTTGACTATATATATAAATTTTAATGTAAATTTTTAAAGGGTGTTTTAAGTACTTTTGCCTTGAAATAAACATGTTCTAGCAAATGCGTGAATTCAGTACAAAGTAAAATATCTCATCCATCTGCTTTGCGATAGTTTAGTCGTAGCTTGACATCTTGCTTTTAATCGAATTCTGTTGATATCATAATAAAATATTAAATTTATGCAATATTTGCGAATTTTAGGTTCATTTGTCTTTAACCCCTCTCATTATTTGTGGTCCACAGAGGAACAATGAAATGGTGGATGATGGTAAAAAGCCCGACCAGATTGTACATGCGAGCAATAAGTATAGGATACCAGAGGAAAATGCTTCCGTGTGTAATCCTATTTCCATTCAAAATGACTGAACTCTGTGAAAAAACCTTGATGCAAGTGGGCGTTTTACTAGGGCTGCCGACGGGTAGTTATATTTCCTGGACATGCGACACTGTACATTAAAATCTGTTAATGCGGATGACAGCAGTGTGCCCAAACTGTCCAGATTGTATGAAACGTTGGTTCTTTATAAGTAATAAGCGTTTGGTTTATAAATAACAAAGTACTTGAAGAATTCTTTCGAATCTGTCAAAAGCAGTGTCAATGTAATGTATAAAGAGGACGTCCGGAAAATTACTTACAAAAATCGGTAACCCTAGTCCTGACCGGAATGTTCAGGGCGAGCGCCTGAGCGCGACCGTTCTCATTAAACTAATATAAACGAGACCGCATACTGTGTGCTGTGGATCAGCCACAGTGTATAAGAAACCGTATGCAACTGTGTACAACTCATGTAACGGTACTTACCTCAAAGTTTCTTCATAATTCACCAGACGCTGATGTTAAGTGGTTTCTATAGGTTTCAACCTTTAATTATGATTTTAAAAAAAATGAAGTCAACCAGGACTAAGCGGCAACAGCAATAATTTAGTGGTTTGGATGACGGCATTCCTGTCCAGGGGTATGTTTTCTTGTTTTATGCACTTTTATGTTAATTAAAGTGAACTCTGTATATAATATGCCTTCTCCTTAATAGTCTCTTGGAGTAGTTCACTAGTACAATAATATATTATTTTTATTTTTATTATTTATTTAATGAATATATTACAAACATTGACAAACATTACAGAACATGTCTAATTTGTTTATCAAGCTTATCTAAGTATTCTCCTTACGTCCTGCGAAAGACAGCAAGAGATGTGCAAAAACCATCTATTTCAGGTTTCTAAGGCACTAAGCCGTTAAGCAAAGTTAGTGCCTTTAACCAATGGGGACTCCTATGCAGCCTAAGCCTAAGTTTATAGCCTAAGCCTAAACTTATAACCTAAGCATTTCTCTAGGAGTATCCTCTATTCAAAAACGAAATGATAAAAAGCCTAACGATACCATACAACGAATAGTGTATCAATTTACGCTTTCCAAAGAAATGGTGGCATAAAATATTACTAATTAATCCTTGAATAGTTCATAAAACCGATAGTCACTTACTATTTTAATGCAGCATTTAAACTATGATCATATTTTGCTACAGTAACACTCAAAAGAAAAAAAGAAAAGGATTTCCAAATCTTCCTATTTTTGTCATTTTGACATTGATATTCGAATTTATTTTGACATTGATATTCGAATAGAAAATAGTGTTCCTAAGAAGGATTTTGGAAAACGACCGTATAACCGAGACTTTTTTGTTTGTTTATTTGTTTTTCTGTTTCTTGCCGTAAAAAATGTTTCAAGGTACAGAACAGAATCTTCCCAAAAACGTAGTGAAACAAAAGGCAATATTATTTATCACAAAGTATGGAGCAACTTCGCCAACCTGTCAAACACTTAATGAAGTTGACGTCTTACTGCGTAAAGTTCGAAATACGAACGCTTGAACGTGAAACGTTCATTGCCCCGTAAATAACCAACTGTCAAACTGTCCTTTTTACTCTGTGCCCTGATTCGTTTTGTACTCCAAATTTATAACCCGACTAAATCACATCTACTCCGCAACATATGGCGGAACGTATTGGCACCGACTATCGCAATTCGGCTGGGTACAAATTGACACATTCACTCTACTAAATCACATTGTATATTGAAAATGCGTCGCAGCACGTGTTGTGAGAACAATCTGATTTATTTGGGTTATAAAATAAGAATCACGTGTTAAAATATAGGCATCCAGCGGAGGAACGGAAAAATGAGAATCGGATAAACGTAAACGCGGTTCCACAGATTAAATATTCGTTACACATATGGGGCTAGTACGTATCCTTTATTCATGTACTCACGTGTAGGTACTGAAATTTTCTCAGAGTAACGTCAAGGGAATTCAACCGAAGCTTAGATGTAATAGAAAATTCAATTCCTTTACTTACACTAATAAACATTATGCGTACTGCTTTGTCTGACGTCTATATAGTTTCCACACGTATTTCACCTTAATCGTTATTTTTAATTAGAAAACTTTAATGTTTAAACTTTACGGAAACTACGCACGCTGCTCGCGCTTCACCAGCCCTTAACGATCGCCCGCGGTCAACTTGTTTGATCCAATTAATAATAATAACGCGGCAAGCAAAAACAGTGTTGCGACGTGCGATTTTCACCCGAAAATCGTCCAGCAGTCGCTCTGGGCACATGGGGTCAACGGACCTTGAAACTGGTCGCAAATATTTGGCCAAAAACGCCCTTACGCGTGGGACCTAGGGCTGAACGTGCAGTGAGATTTCTCGATATCTTACGAGATATGCATACGTACATGGAACTGATTAAACAATTCAAAATACATCACAAATTTGTAAACACAAAGTGTGTTGTCCTAATCTCGTGTGTATCAATTGATACCGACTGTAAAGATTTTACAACTACGAGTATGATCGACATGCATACACATGAAAGTTATCAGTAATTGGTTAAACGTGCGAGTGTTCTACCTCATCGGCAATTACAGTATACCTACAGTATACCTTTAACCTAACCATTTGTACATTCACACACTGGATACGGTCAGGGAAATAGCAAAAGTGAAGTCTGCGATATTCGATATCAGTATTGTCATTGCACGCTATTGACGGCATTGGGTTGAAGGAAACTATGGCCACATTGATTTATACAGATCTATTGTAGCCAACCATTGTATTTCTGATTTAAATTGATCTTCTAAACCTATGATGAATGTGTACTGACTATTGATGACCTTCCTGGGCAGATTTTTGATATTATAAGTTGCCGTTCCATTAACCGTATACGCTTAGAGTAATATATGCTTGCGTATCTATAGATGAGTCACGGTCAAAGCGCCCCAATCATACATGGCTAAGATCATGCGTGCCTTTTTAAGGAACTGTATCTACTATTAATAGTCTAAACGTTATACTTGCGTAGCAGCGCAGATTTTTAAGTAGATAAGAAAATATATTTATTTTTTAAAACATTGTTACATTGGATCGAAAGTAATCTTAGATAACTTTGGCGCCGCAAACTTATCGTCAACACAATTTGTCATTTAAAAGGGGTTGAAAGCAATCAAGGAACGAACCCCCGTCCGCGTAAAAGGAAATGTTGCAAAAGGCTGTGTAAATGCCATTTCGATTGGCGCATATGTCAATAATTACTTTGTAGTACACGCGGACTTAATATCGCAGATATAAATCTTTGAAATAGGGTTGACAGCCCAGAAGGCGTTCCTATATGTTTCTGGTGCGTTTTGTTTTTGGAAACCTATTAGTCCCATCGCTGAAAATTCATTGAATAACTGTGATCCTTTTTTAAATTTATTTTGTTGTAAAACTCTCAATATTACTAAACCTTTTTTTTGTAATAAAACAAAATATTTAGAATGTAGACGTTAAATTTTTTCACTAAAGTACAACTTCTTTTTAACTTTTATGTTTATTAAGTGACTTTAGTTTTTTCCATTTTTAATTATTCGCGTGTGTCGAACTAGACAAAAGTGGAGAACCCATTTGGCTACATTGATGTGGTGGTACTACTCCTTACCCAGAAAAAGAGTCATTACCGTTACTCGCAATTCCCTCACTAAGAGAGCATTAACCAGGGTCCAAAAAATATAATTTTAACTCAAATACGTTATTAATATTTCACTTGTCACGCTCACGTCCAGGAGCGGGATAATAACGATACCAAATTTGACCGACCGGTATCGGTTTCTGAGACCAGTTCGCACCGACTTTGTACCAATGGTCGACCCAATGCATGGTAGTCATAGAACCTACTTAAATTTGCCACAAATCACAAACCTTATTTTGCTAGAATCGTTTTTATCAACCATTTGTATCTGCAACACAATTTCCAACGATGGGTGTTTGTTTGATATGCCGCGCCGCTTCCCGTAACTAGGTATATTTGGTTACTAAATTCCGTCTCAGCTTGCAGTTGTAATAGTAACATAGCATTCGGTTTCGAAATATTCGAAATTTAATTTTAGTTACATTTTTGTCCTATATTCGTAATCCCCAATGCAATTTATATTTAATGGTAATTTATAAAAAGTATTATTAATTAAAAGTTCAATTTACTCAATCGCTGGTCTTAAATCGAACTTATATGTAACACTACATTTACAAAATCATCATCATCATCAGCGCATCTTAGTGCAATGGGATGTGCAAAATGTGATATAAAAAACGCGTGATAACAGAAAATACAAAATTAAGTAATAAAGCAATAAAACAACAGATAAATCTTTTTCAAATATATTATTGAGGGGAATGAAAAAAGAAAGAAATCGCAACGTCCATTCATATTCCATGCGAGCCGCCGATTTTCGTTCAACCATTAAAAGTATTGGTCGAAAACTCACGCACTGAGAAGAAATTAAGGTAAGTACAGCTTCAGGCATCGACCGAAAAGCAATACTTGATACCAATCTCGAGGCCAAAGCGATCGATATTTAAACAAAACATCGATTGAATTATCCAATTGTTTTTAAGAAATCGATTTCAAAATAAAAGACATTTGTATACCATAACAATCGAACACCCATAAAAGGGTATAAAGTTGAAATTTGGCTAGTTAAGAAACGTTCTTACAGATATTGTTAGGATAAGTGATAATAAAAAATAGGTCTTGAAATGACCTAAATGCACGGTACCTTATGGGCCATAACAATAATTTAAACATACTGCTGATAATATTCTTAATGTATCGTTGAATTCAGTACTGTTTATTCGAACATTCTAAACAATTCTAAATAATTCGCGTAAAAGGAGAAAGCCATCGATTTTATTAGCATATCGATTTGTTGGTGAGTGAATCGATAATTCCACCGTACAACCGCCCTTACCTCTCGTTGCCGAGGTACTTTCTATTTTTTCCACTGTATACATTGTTACCGCCCACTACATATCTGATTCGGACATTACGTTCTCATTTGATCTGGAGCGGGCGCGTTTTGTACTTTTTACCTACGTACGATTCTGGCTACTCGGCTGGTCGGTCTGCTTACCGTTTGAACGAGGATATCGAAATGTAGGAAATGGCTTTGCTTATGCTGTTTGTCTGCTTATTTTTATTTCTCTTTGTTATTTCTCTGCTTTTGTTACCAACGCTTAAATTTTCTCTGATTAGTCCCTCGAAATAGTTCACATAAATACAATATTCTAGAATGTTTTAATGAAAAGTTAAAGTTTTAATGAAAAGTTTTCTAAAATCTTAATAAACTTTTTCTAAATTGACCATTTATTGTCACAACTTTAAACTGTTTGTGTGGTAGGAAAGGTAAGAATTCCTTTCTCGTTCGAGTTGTTATATTAATAATATTAGATATCTGTTCTAAGGTCTTATTTCTAAGGATATTATTTTTATTTCTTACCTACTGATTTCTATGTCTTTTCTCAAAATAGAACATATTAAATATTAAATATAAAATGATTCAAATCAAAATTTGATTCGTATACATTTTAGTTAATTTATTCTTTGTATACAATTAATTAATTTCTCATCATCAATGCACAGTACTATTAATAATATTTTAACAGCATCATAGACACTATCGGCTAGGTTTCCATCAGTTGCAGTGACATACGAAGCCGCTTCCTGCCGCTGTCCCAGCCATATGTCTTCGGTGGCCACTTACATTATGCACTCGCAATTTTGTACTGCACGTAATTGCATAGCTTTCCACTCAAAATTTTGCGCTGAAGTATTTAATGTATTTCTTAAAATAATGAGTAGCTCTGCAGCTGGTTGATCGACGTTGATTTTATCTTCCATTTAAGCGAACTTGTTGGGTATTAACCCCATATTATTTTAATATGGCCATATATGATTTAAATCGACGTTTATTGGGGCACTGAATTGCTGTTATATGATTTTAATAGCAACTTTAGTTATTATAACCCTTTGACATCTCGACTTGTTCCATATGCAATGAAGGCTAAGTCAAATATGCGCAGTAATTATATTTATGCACTTAAAAAATGTCACTCTAATGCATAACCAGGTAGTTTGGCTTGAAATACTCGTATCTGTAACATAGTATGATTTTTTAAATTCTGCGATTAATTTCGCGCATTTATGTATGTCGTTAACTAAAAATTTTGGTTATTTGGTGAAATAATTTTATATCTTGTAACTAATGCGACACCAAACGTGATCTATTCGTTCAAATCACAATATTTTAAGATATAAACATAAATTCTCAAATATATTTTTGTTTCTAAAGACGGAATCCTCTGTCGAGTCTGCATGCCACTGCAATCGTTTCTGCCGATAATCAGATACATATTGGGGGAATGGAGCGGCACATGACTATGACATGAGACTTTCTAACTTAATGTGCAGAGGTAACAACTGATTGATATAGAAGAGTAATATTGATAATGTCATCAAACGGATTTCAGCAAGCTTATCACGTCTTTAACATAAAAATCTGCCATTGGTAAAGTTGACAAAGTATTGGCGAATCCTCTAACGCGGCAAGTAGGCATATGCAATGTCCACCATCTACCATTTGAACGTTGCTAAGTTAAATTAACAAAATAGGCAATTGTAGGCTTTTAAATTATTCTACAGCTGATACCGGAAATGCCACTTTCGTGTTTCAATCCAATTTCAAAACTCCAATTTACCAAGCACTTGGTTGATAACCATCTTTATAATTGCTAACTGTCAAAACACACACTGACATCTTTCCGTGGGTGTACGCAATTTATGTTGGCGATTAAGCAATTTCGACCCTAATACCGGTGTTTGATGTGGAATTTGGCGCGAAAGTATCAATTTAGGTACAGGATCAGTTAAGAAGTGGTTATTGATCCGCGTTTATTTTGTTTTACTTTATTTTTTTGGAAACTATATTCTTTAGAACTGGTGTTCTTGTTTCTGTTTGGTTAAAATGAGGAATCTTAAAAATTGCATCTATTTTTTTTGTTAAATGGTCATGACCTATAACACTTTTATAATTAAAAATAAAATAACATTTTTCCATTAAGTAAGTACAATTTTATTCCTTCACTCTTCATAAATATAAATAAAATATAAATAAATAAAATCCGAATATTTCAGTTACAATTAAAAACATTTTGATTGATATACAAAAATATATATTGTTGTTGACATTTATTACAAATAGTAAATGATGGTTAAGGAGGCGTACAATCATTCAGTTCAAAATTAACGCTCAGCGTTTTGATGAATCTTTGCACATAATGTTAGGTAAAATATAAGTCCTATTTTAGATTCAACGCAGACTCATATGGAGAATAATGACTACGTATCTTGTAAACATTTTTATCTAAAATAAGTCATGTTGGAATTCACTTGATATCATTCTTCGAAAGATCACGGTTGTATTCCACTGTGTGTTTTTAATAAGACAAAGCATTATCACTTGCAATTCACATTTACTCCTGAGGCGTCAATTCCAATTCTTACTTAACAAACAAATTTCTTGCAAAGAATTATTGAGAACAAGAACTGTCAAACAAATAATTCCGCTGGAACACGAGCCTGGGACATGAAGCCTTGGATCAGTCAATGACACCGTATTTGTACTTGCGGAGGTCCATTTGTATCTGGAATCTGCGGGAAAATTCAATTTGACAACTGCGAGAACAATGATTATGAACAATAACATTTTGAATGACAATATTTAATAGTTACGCGATGAAACTGTTAATAGCAATTATTGTTTTGACAAAAAGGGCAAGTGTGTCTGATTACATTTTCGGAAAATAATTCAAGGTGTTGCCACTGCAATTTCTATAAGTAAATACTAAGAATATTTTTAAACATCATGTGCTCTCATTGATCTCTGGTAGAACGTCCATAGTACTTAAAAATAAATTAGAACGAACAGATTATTATGTACAAGACGGTTTTTGCCGGCACATTTTACCATGTGTATGATGAAACGTTCCAAAAAAAACCGACTACGTTACTTGCTCAAAATATCCTTACCCTGCGTAAAATTTGAATCTCTTCAATGTAGTACAACCTAGTACCAGTCTCACGGTTGGTCTGTGAAAGACCTGCAAATCCTACTATGTCGCCATTTGAAGGGTGGTACAGCTTAATGTTCCATTTCCACGTTTCACCAGTTATATAGGTACACGTCCTCAAACAGAATTGTGGGTGAGCCTATTACTATTCATCGGACACAAATCCAGGCTCCGAACTGCTAGCCATTTAAACTGGAAATTCTAAGTTAGAAAAATCTAACAGTACATACCTGACTTTGGATTCGAACCCAGGATCTCTCGATCGGCAGTCGCGCTTGCGACCACTTGACGAACTAAGTTACTCACCGTTAACAA
>DWDV01000941.1:0-14549 GCA_018245615.1 Mimoniades ocyalus
AGACTCCGAGCCACTACTAGAAAATCTAAATTAGAAAATTTAGTAGTGCCCGACCCGGGAATCGGACCCAGGACCTCCCGTTCGGCAGTCGCACTTGCAACCAACACGACCAACGAGGCAGTCAAGTTTATATTTTTATGATCTGTTTTTTCTAGTTTGACATTATCTCTTTCAAATTTCCCGCCAAACATTACAAAAAATTTAACAGACGATTAAACTAACAGAGTCATATTTATGCAAGTTACAAAAAATATATCAAATATTTTATCTACGTCTTCGCATATACCAACGATGCATGCAAATTTATACGATTGTTGATAAAATAAAAAAAAGGATAAGTGATTATGTAGTTCAAAATATAGAAAGTCTCGTCATACCATTACAACTGGTTTAGAGACATTATCAAACTCTAAATGTCTAGTAATTAGTACAAGAATTATTATTGTAGTCTAAATAACGGTCCTTAAATGAGTTAAGTGTATATTTCTAAAATACCTTATATGTATATAAACATTTTTTTGGAACATGGTTTTATAGTTTTATATTCAACGATAAAACAACGTTCCTCATTTTGTTTACATAGCAACACATACTTTATTAAGGCCCTACTAAACATAGCGATATATCATTTTTTTTTCAATCAATTTTCTTCATGCTTGCAATAATTTGTGATAATTTTCCTCCAAAATAACAATCTCAGTAACTAAACAATCGCTATTCAATAATAGCTTTAACTTAGCAATAATTCTACCTAAACTTTGCAACCAAAACAATACAATTATGTCATTAACTTGACTGTGAAGCAAAACATTTAAATAGGCCTTAAAATATTTTATCCGAATTCGATACAATTACAAAGTTTTTAATGACATTTAAGTTTAAGTAAAGTCAGTATGCTTTGAAATGTGTTCTCGTGTAATAGTTTAATTTATTTGCTAATAGTTTTTTTAGTTACCTTTTTTTTCTTAAACTTTCTTAGATTTAAATACAGGCTGTGTATTGTTTACTTAACAACGCTTGGTATAACTGTTCAATATATAAACATGTATTAAAACTTTTTGTTCAATTCATGTTACATAGCAACCAAAAATGCAAGAAACCAGTGACTTCCAAAAAATCATAAGCCAATGGCGTCGTTTGTCTGGAGAACAAATAGAATCAAGTGTATTAATAAGGTGAATTGCGTTGTAAAATAAACCGATTACTGTTGTATCACGGTTTGTGTTATTAGTATTGTTGTGCGTTCCTGCCGGTGTGTTACATACTGAAATATAATCTCGAATTCAGTCTTCGTTGCCAGTCTTGCATTGTCAGTCATATATGTATATGTCATTTTGTTGGTGCCGGTCGTGGAATTGCGACGTGTTTCAATTTTGTATTATAGCTTATTTCTTATATTTTGAAGCATGTCGGGGGACTCGCACCATCCCACTGTTAAAAAAGAAGAGGACAGTGAAAGAGATTCGTTAGTGCCAGATAGCAGTAAGTTGCCACTAGCAGTAGCTGGTGCTAGTGCTACTGCTTCCATAGTGGAGCCTGCGCCAATCACAATTCAACAAGAAGAGAAACAAGATATGATAGAGCCGGAACTTGACAAAGAAGAACACAAGGTATGTTGTCATTACTACTTGTATATTAGAAAATTATTGGTATTTGGCCTATTTGGTGTGATATTTAGTATATGTGGCCTCTGTGGCCTATTTGTTATGATGTATAGGAAATATTTTTTCTTACATATGTGAAAACAATCAGTGAATAAGTCTCAGAGAATTGAGCAATTACTTGTGAACAATCACAACAACATAAAATACTATGTGACCAACAGGTTACTTTTGTCTTAAATCATTATTATCATCAGTGTAAGTTTACTGCTGGACATGGCCTTAACTGAGGAGCTTATGCCAATAATCCCCATCGGCATGTATATAGGTTGTGGATCACAGTACACAGCTTCTCAAAACACATAAGCTACTGCCCGGAAGCGGCCATTGCATGTTGTTGGGCCTAAACAGGCTGCACAATACGGTGATCTGTTAACTGTCACCCTGGTCCAGTAGTTGTAAGCGCAACTGGTGATTAGGATCCTGGGTTTGGTTTTTGGGTTAGGTAAAGTATTATTGAGTTTTTCTAATTCCAATTCCCCAGTTTGGATTTAAGTCTGGTACAGAATAAAATCATTCCCGATTCCATTGGATGTAGAAGATATCTGGTGAAAAGTGGGAGTAATAAACTCCTCCTCCTACCCTTTTAGGGTAACCCAGTTATATATTATTACAATTAATATATAATCAGATTTGTAACATATTTGATTATGATGGCATAAACATCCATCACTAAACTGGCATGTTGCATTACCACATCAGTTGGCAATAATTAATGGAAGTTTTTAAATAGCAATTTGAAACATTCAGTAAAAAAATATTGTGTATTTTAAGTTACAAAAGAAATGTTGCAAGTACATTACATTCACGAGAATAAATTTATATTTGTCATCATTATACATAGTCCCATGATCAGTATAGCAGTGTCAGTTTACAGTACTTGGCTGGGGTATTGTGTTGCATTGACAACTATGGCCTTACTCTTTTATAGGGCTCAATTTGATGTGATTTAATTATTTCTCTATGCAGCATATCTGGATATCTGCTATTTAATTATATATTATGTACATAAACTATGTACAATATATATATTTATAATTTTGAGAAAGGACAAGTTAGTAATTTTTATTTTCTGTTACATAATGTGGCATGAAAATGAATATCTCCCCAAATGTGTGCAATAGGTATAAACATGTACAATATACATGTAGAGGAGTGTAGTACATAACCAAGTTTCACCAATTACATTTACACTCCAAAATGGAATATAGGGAGAACCTATTGCCATACACTGATACCAGATAGACTCCGAGCTACTACTAGGATGGTCAAGTTAGAAAAATCTGATAGTACCCGACAAGGGATTTGAACCTAGGACCACTCAATCAACAGTTTCATTTGCAACCACTTGACCAATGAGGCAGTTAAGAATTAATAGGATTATTTTTATACATATATATTTTTGAAAATTCCTTCAATTATCATAAGTAGTTTGAAATGAACATAATCGAATTAAGATTTAGGGTAACACTTGTTTAATTCAGTTTAAAATTTACAATTGAAACACATTTCTGTCAGAACTCAACCTATTTTTGTATGAATAGGGACATTTATAAACAGTAATACTATCTACAATCAGCCTAAAATATATAATATTGACAAAAAAAGTATTGTTATGTAGTTTGTAAGAAATAGTTCCATAATCCTTTCAATATAGAGATATAAGTTCACTAGTTTAATTATTACCTAAGTAAATGCTTATAGTTTATTTATGAATGAACAAGTGGTTTTCATATTGAGAACTTGAACATAACCTTGTACAGAAATGTTTAAATATCCCTTGATTTTATTCACATTAATATACATTGCCACAGTGATAATAGCAACATTTTCACTGTTTTTTTTCAGAAACAAGCTGTGCATTCCACCAAGGTAAATTCATTTTAAATATTGCTAGAATGTCTTAATTGAAACAGGATGTAAGCATCCTTAAGAAATGGTTCAGTGCTGTGTAAACTTGTTTGCTGCTTTACAAAGTGAAGTCTGTATACATATAGCTTCAAATTATTTTTGAATTAAAGTAGCACATCAGTGAATCTAATGGCACTAATGTGTATCCCACTTATTACCTAGTATCCATAATTTTTATTGATCCATATTGTACAGTAAAAAAATATTATTTATTTATTGTTCATTTTTATGTAATTTCAGGATGCCTCTGGTGATTCACAAAAGAATGAGAATAAAAGTAACAGTGGCAACTTGGAGCCCAACGAAAGCAGTGATGTTAAAGAGAAAAACAAAGAGGACAATGTTGACAGTGTTTATTTAAGGCCACCACCACCCCATAAGGCAAGGTCTAATAATTCCACACCACCAGTTGAAGAAGAGGATTGTGGCATTAAGTGTCTTTACTATACATTGCAATGCTGTGACTGTGTACTCATGTAACATAATATGTGCCATATTAGAGCCAAACACCATATATGATCATGATGGTTGTAAGCCTTATTCTATGTATTTAGTATTCTCTATCCACTTGGTGACTCATTTCATTTGTAAAAGCAATGTTAATGTCAAATCTCATACAATAACATTTGCTTATAATTGTCTTTACTAAATCAGTTCACTGTATTTAGTGGAATAATATAATATGCTGACATAAAATGTAATATTAATTAATTTCGGAATCGTTAACGAAAATATGTACTGCTGATCTTGGTATATAGTTTTTGAAAATTGACAAAACTTTGATATATTTTCCAGTTATGAAAAAAAATTCTTAGCCTGATTGTATCCTAATATTATTGCTGTATTGTGCAGAATATGAAATTCACAATTTTTGCTAAAGAAAATCATTGCAATAAAATCACTTTGTATAACATGAATTGTATTAAACTTGACAGATCTGGTATAGATGTACTTGTTAATTTATTTGATTGTTATTATTTTGAGTTGATTAACAGTTCATTGTTTATTAGTATTAATTGTCCACTATCAATTAAGTTAATGTTAGGACAAATCTACATTTTCATGTAGTCAGTATAATTTACCCACAGCATGTTAAGGTGTAATATAGTTAAAGATATATTTAGGCTTATAACAAGACATTATTGCCACAAATTTTTTGATTAGTTTTATCAAGTAGCATTTGATATGGATTTAGATTTCAAATATTTTATATCAAATTACTTGGTATGTAACTACTGGAATGAAAGATGCTCACTAATTCTCCTGTCTTAATTAAAAGTTTCATTTTGCATAGTTTATTACAAGAGAAAAAAGGTCATATAATCAGATCCAAAGACAAGTAGTATACATTTACTTCAGTAGTTGCTAAAATGACTTCATAGTTTATACTATATGTTATCCTTTATATATTGCACATGATGTCTATGTACTGTGTTGTATATAATCACCATACTGGTTGTGTGTGACGTAAATGATATTATTTAAATTGTTAGTCACCAGCAAAAAGATAGGTGAAAATAGCATGTAGTAGTTCTGAACATTCCTTTTACTTATATATTATTAAAACATATCTAACAATGAATTATAGAATACTCAAACCCATTAGATTTAAGCATATTTTGATTATGCCCTAATTATATGTGACAGTCATGTTTCATTCGTACATCTTTGTCTCAATGTATGTACTGGTGTTTAAAATTATTCCCACAAATACAAGTTGTTGTATCCATTTTATGAGTTTAGGTTATTGTGAACAAGAGCAGCTCTTATTGGTTGTGATGACAAACAGAATGCAGAAAGTATTTAGTGTTCTTGATAGTAACCATTTATTGGTCTGTTCTCTTGCGAGTTTTTATTAAGAGTGACATTAGTTTAAACTTTAGTTGGTTATAGTGACATCAGGCTGCTCTAAATACAAATAAAAGTTGTAACAAATGTTTTTATTTTTTGTGACTTTGGTCTCTTAAGTTTGCATTAAATGCTGCCTGATATATTCATTTTCGTTACAATTGAATAGATGAGATTTATTCATATCGGGTGGAAAATTTACTTTATATCTTCTCATTCTATATACATTCTCAAGTTTCAATGTGTTAGTTTTGAGAAAAAATACTGTGTATTTTTTTATATACATTTATGTGTATGTATTATTAATGTTGAGGTTCATTTAGTTATTTCTACGAATATACAGAGAGCCAGTATATTTTATATATTTTTCTTGATCCATTAAAATCTTACAACTGAATTATGCAGGTCCACAGGTTACAACTGAATTATGCAGGTTGTCATTTCTGACAGGAAACAATTATGTATGTTTAAGCTGTTTTCAAAATTGTAATGTATAAATGTGCCAATTATTATGTAGTATTCTACATTAGTGATCTCCAATGACTACGAATTACAGTGCTAGGTTACAAACATTGTTTTTGAAGGTATATTTAAGCACTCCGTGGCGGATTTTTTTAAAATTTAGGTTTATAATTATTCTATAATGCTTGGTTATAGTCAAGCATTTATGTTGCCTTACTAAGAATTTCTTAGTAACCTTTGTCGGTCTATTGTATACAATTTCCAAGATCCCGATTAACACCTTGTTTTCAGAAACACAAAGTTAAAACCTGACCATTTCATTTAAGCACCAGACTTTTGTTAGTTTTGTCTGTTTTCATTTGTTTTTATCATTTTTATATTAGTTACTGGAGTTCGGTCTGTTAATAAAATAATGACAAGAATATTTAGGATATCACCCAACTAGTAAAGAATGAGACTGCTTCTTTTCAAACTATAAAAGTTTTACGGTTACATTTGCAAGCAGTGAATGTATTGAAACAATTATATTCGTTTGCACATCTGTAATTAAACATTCCAATTTTAATCCTCAAGCTTTGTGATATTTAATATGATACCAATATTATTAGTTGCTTATATTAGGTAGGTGGCTCAATCTGCGAGACGCTCTGCGACAATGTCAGTTTATTACAGCAGCCAGTGTGTTCGGTGACCATCATATATTCAGCCCTGGAAGTATTAACATTAATAGATTTTTAAGAGACAATGAATGATGCCCCTTTTAAGGTGTAGAAATATACTCATGTTTCTTGTTCCTGGATATTTTAAATAATTTTGTATGCAACCTACTGACTGGCCTGCCACTCGTTTGAAGTGTCGGTATTAACCGTTTTATATACAATAATTATAGTAACTTGTTTAAATTATCAATATGAATATAAGCAATGACGGAATTTATGTATTTAGAGTGGTGCTTTTTTCTATGAATTTTATAATTCTTCAAATTCTTGATATAACTTCTACTGTATTTGTAGGTTCACGTTGTTTACGGACTGAATTCTCTATCCAATTTGGAGTCGGTCGAATATAGATCTAGTTATTATATATTTTTCTACATGTACGAATTGTAATTGTTCCTCATTAATATACAAATATAGAAACTATTGTTTGTTTTTTTTCTTTCTTACTTTCCTGCTTAAATTTATTTTACAACCTAAATATTGGTAGGGTCCTCCAGAGGGCACTAAGAAGTGTGCCGATAGAATTTCGGACTACCTAGTTGATATAAATCGCCATAAGAAATTTTACAAATATTTCCATTACGTCAATAAAAATGAATTATCGCGTTATCCATGACAGACACTAATGATTGATATTTGCCACGAACAAGCGTTCCTCATTCCGTACAATGCAAAAAATATCTTATGCTATGCAAGGTTGACGGATTTGGTAATCATGCCGGCTATATAAATTTTGCCGCCCCTACCTATACTTTATACCCCTATACTCTAGTTCACGCTCATATTCTTGTCATGAAACTACCTTCATGATTTGTGCATTATCTTCCTAATTACACAACTTTTTTTCCATAATAAGTATGCGAACTGGGCAATCGAGTGTCCAGTGTCAGTTCCCACATTATTCTTACAGCCCAATGATTTAGTTAAGATTTGCGCTATCCGGTGATCGTTATTATTGATAATATAATGAAATGAAAACATGAAATAGCGAAGTCACTACTACGGTAATTGTAGAAAAATGCACATATATTGAAACATATTGCACGTTGAATTATTTGCGTAGATCTGATAACAGTTAGGTATATAAATAAGGGATCCATATAGAGTTTTCCAGCAACAGACTAAAAATGATGATGATGACAAAAATATTCTTATTTTTGTAAGATGTCTCATAATGACTAATTTTGATCCCAATATGCCGTCATCATATCCACCGCCCTAGACTCCAGTTTACTCAGCCTACTGGTAAATGCGACAATGATGCAAGAAATACTTATTTTCATTTATTCTTGCCTAGTATGGAAAATAATTACATACTTTGCATCAAACATTTATAAGTATACAAGTCCTTGAGAGTTGCTAAAGTAAAGTTTCTTTCAGCAATAATATTTATGGGGAGTGGCAGGTAGGGTTATTTATTACAAATGTCAAATAATACATTCATTTTAATGATAGATATATTGTTTAATATACCTGAAAATGACAAAAAACAATCATTGCAACACAATTCTATTTGGACAACAAAGCGCAAAATAACTATGGCGCGCTATCCAAAAATAGCATTATAAATATTTCACTTATAATACTAACAAAAATATAGATAGCTATTAAGCTTACAATGTACTGACTAAATCCGAACATATTTTGTGTACATATAGAACAATACAGCAACAAAAAAAAGTAATTAAATTATTTAAGTATTTAAAACGCAAAGCTGTCATAGAAGTGTTATACGTGTCTCTGCTGTGAGTATTAACTGAATTGTGAAATGGATATTTGCCCGACTGTCACCAACCACGCATGGTTCTTCTTCTTCTTCATGGTGTCTTCATACGCTTCATAGAATTTTTCATACAGAGCCAATTATATTTTTATGAACATAACTTTATTTTCGATGTTAATAATTTTATATTGGATATTTTTAAATTGAGTATTTGATTATTCATTAATATAAATATAATGTTCAACTAACGAGAACTAACTCGTTCATTACATACTTCACTTCTTTCTGGTCTTCGATTTTGTCTTTTTTCGTTAAAAGATGTTACCGGTCGTGCTATATTTGACAAAATAAATAGCAAATAACAAATTCAATTATAATAAAATATTAACGCAAGAGTTGTCTTTTTTCGAAAGGACGAATCTTTTTGTGGCGATGTTCTGTCTGAGTATTGTTAAGAGTGCGTTCTACTAAGCATTCACAACAATCGCGCTCACGACCACTGATTTTACCGTTCCACGTCCATGTCCGAGCGTTGAAATCGTAAACCCAAGTGGCAAGGATTATGGAGCGTTTAGAGCGTTCAAGTATAATAACAAATGGCCAGCTAGAAAAAATATAACAAAGGCAATTCACAATGTGTAAATCTTAACAGTAAATTGATTTAAATTGAAAAAAAAGTATAATTCAATTTTATATATTTAATATCAGTGGAGTAACTAACAAATTATATTCAAATAAATCATAATTTGACATTTGACACTGATATATTGACATATTTATTGCTTTGACGTTTTAAAATCCCGCTAATTCTTGCAACGCACATTACGACCCACGTCTCAAAATGGTCATCGCGAGCTTTACGTGAGCGTAAGTCATGAGTTGAACGGCCAAAAGAGTGTCTTGGGCGTTGTGAACCCTTAGTGGAATGGAGCTTAAATGCACGCATTTTTGACACTTCCGTGCAATGTAAGTTATTCTTGCCAACATTTAGGGGCTTGCATAAATAGGTTAATATAATTAATTAGAATCGAAAACGTCGATATTATGTCCCATTCGTCTGTCGATGTCACTGTGTATAACATTTAGTAAAATATAAGTACATAAAATAACAAAATATAAGTATTATAGGCAATTGAAATTGATAACATCTCGTAATAAAATTAAATCTAAACTATATAAGAAACTGTAATTATTTTATGACGATACTCCTTCCTACATTTCACATATTAAGTATGATTTTAATAAAGGCAAAAACATTTAATAATTGGAAACTTATATAACATACAATACTTATCCAATTATTACTGTTTGGTGATTCTATACCTTATTGTGACCCGATAGGAACTTTCCACTGCAATGCTTAAAGCACAGATTAATTTGTGGCTATCCAAAACTGGTGTATCAATTGACCTATCGTGTGGCGTTTTAAACTTTTGACTAAATTTATTCACAAAGCAGCTATGAAAATGCTCTTTGTATTAAATCATCCATTTAAGCAACGTTTAATAACCTTAGTAGATGCCGTTTTAACAATAGGTAGGTACACCAGGAATATTCTCATAAATAATTACTTACATTATATAACTTAAAAAAATATATTGTGCAAACACTCGGTAAATATACATACGCCCTTTTCCTAAATATCGATTAAAAATATATTTAAATTTTAATTTAATTACTAATTAAATTACTAAATGTGACCTTCAGGGTACAATAAATTGTGTATACCGAATTACATTGACCTAAACAATCTAATTTAACAGATATCATTATATACCTCGATAGTGAGAGATAGAAAGAGATCGAAATGAAAATGATATCTCTGATCATTGTTCGTTTATAATTTTCATTAAAACTTAATTTATTGGTAACTAAATGGGTATTAAATCAATTAACACTATTCTTTATGAACAAATAAAATGACTATGCACATAAAGAAAGCATCGCTAGTACCAATAAACTGCGCGCGCTAAACTAATATAACAAAAAACATATTTGGTATATCTATCATTGTTATTTTTTAATACATCGATTTAATACATTAGTATTTTAAATAGGGTATCAATATTATCCCAAAGCGGGCTCTACTTTACTACTTTACTACTTACGGTTAAAATAATTCCATCTAAGATTCACACTTCGCCTTAACAAAATGTTCCTACACGTTGTAAAAGCTCGAATCCAAATTCATCTACCAAATGGTTTTCTAGTTATCAGTCGTGGAGTATATGAAACCTGACTCCAATGGACTAGTAGAATGGGATTTTTGATCGTATGGCGTTCATTGTACCGTTGCAGTGTTGATGATCGCTAAGGGCGCTTTGAGATCAGCGGAGTTTCGTGGTGTGTTTCATCCGCCGCGACCTCGCTGTAATCGGCGGGAGCGCATGAAGAAGGACCACGCACAGATCCGAAACAGGTCGGGTCAGCTCGATAAACACAGGCGAGTTAAGCCGATACATAATATAAACATGCGTATACGCTCGTAGAGGCCCGTAGCCGATACGCGCGCTGGTCTCGTGCGAGCGCTACGCTCCGCTACGTTCGTACACGCGCGAGCCGCCTACGACCCTTCCTCTCGTAGCACACTTATGCAGACACAAAACGACGGCCGACGCGCCCATACACATGCGCACACAATAAACACGCTGGTTTGAAAGCGCCCTCATACATTATCCTGTGCGAAATGTGACATTCGTTTTTATATTAAAAGCGACATATCTAACTTATATTACACATAGAATATTATTATTATGTTGTATATTAATTAAATAGAGATTAAATTTTATAATAATGATTAATGTGGATAAATACTTAATTATATTGTGGTTTATAAATATGAGAGAAAAAAGTTCCTACTACGATTACTTTTACATTATTTGAGAAGTTAGTTTAGCGAAAATGACACTATGTTTATATATGAATCGTTATCAAGTTCAAATTTCTCAATAATAACGAAATCAATTAGCATCTCTGTTATCTGAAATTATCAGGTCTCGATTTACTTCACTCACCAAAATAATTTTCACTTTTCCCTAATCGGCCTATCGATTTTATAAATCAATATTACACTCAGTACATGTTTACATGAGAGTCTACTACACTCTTCTGCGTACCTCTTCGGAGATAACAGGCATGATGTTACGTCACTGGTTTACAGCAACATTTTCGCTAAACAAACCCGCCTTTTATCATTTGCTTTATGACAGGAAACCTCACCGACTGCTATGAATATTATCACTACATATAATAGAGTATATTGTGTAAATAAGCAAAAACACTGAGTTCAAAAATTGTCTACGTTCGAGTATAAGTGATTTCAAAAATGCGTAATTTATTAATACTTCATAATTAATCTAATCTTACATTATTATTATTCAAATAGGATAGGACAGTATAGAAATAACTATTATACGTTACGTATGCTGAATAAAAATTATCTACAATACATTCGTAATAACGTAACTAACTTCGGTACTATTCAAGAGTAGAAAAAATTTGTCACAACAAGAACGTTAGCAGGAAAACAATATAGAGAATTTATAACTCTACTCTACATAATACATCAAACAAATGTGATTCAACTAAATCAGTTCAAACATTCAAAGTCGAATCAAGCTTAACCATTTGATCCCAAGAAACACAATCGACTACGTATAGAATGCAATTTATATGAAGTATTACTATAATTTATATATAATATTACTTAACGAGTACAAGCGAGTGAATAATGTACGATACTTGTACCGCCGATTGAATAATGTGGCCAAGAAATATTAAGCAACGCTTACTTTCACTACGACAATAATGTCTTATGATTCATGATGAATGAATGATGAGGTTCAAGTAATCGTCTGTGTGTTCGTTCATTCCCTTACGTTCCTACGGAACTCGTCATATACACACGAGTGGACTTCGTTAGAAAATTACATACCTAGTACATTACACATCACAGGTAGAGCACTTGTGAGACTGGGAACTCGTTACGGTAAAACAACGCGACGATAGAGTTCACATTCTATACCACCTGCTCTTGCTGTATACATGTACTGCGATGAGTGGATGTGTACTAAAATGTATGACTGTATCGTTCAGTGTTACTTTAGCACGGTCACTTCACTTTACTTAACACACAGAAGGGCAGGCCTATCTCTTACAAATCTTACACGCCTTGAAATTCCTTACCACCTTAAATGCTTATACCGCGATCTCTACCGCGAATCCTTAACGATATTGGAATAGCGTTTCGTTCTTTAGCGTACATTCGTTCACGTCATTCGTTCTTCAATCCGATCAGTTAAAGCATTGACTGAAAAGCGAGCTCGTTCGGAATGCTATTACCAATGTCCTCAACAATACGTTTACAAAATAAAACCATTTTAACAAGGGCCAGTATAACATCTCGAGGTCCGGTAGCGACAGGTCCGTAGTCGTTTAGTGGCGGTGGATGGGTAGCGCGTGGGCCTCCGAGTTCACGACGTACTTGTTCAGGTCGATGAGGAAACGGTCATCGCTCATCAGCAGGTACAGGTACTTGAGGGTCTCGGAGAGGAAGAAGGTCTCCATCATGTCGCGGTTGCCGGGCGTCACGGATTTCACGTTCGATATCGAGGTGTAGCCATTCTCGACGCGGGTGTACTTCTCGAACGCCTGCAAATGACGTCACGATTTAGATCGACACCAACGCCCCGCATACATTTTTCATGTAACAAGTGGATAATCTGATTCTAAACAATCCTTGCGGCCGACCGGTTATTGTATTTGAGACTAAGAAAAGCTGTATCCCGATATCGGAGCGGCTAGAGGCTCATTTTATTCTCCAACACGTGCCAGAGAACTGATTACACCATTGAAGTACATTAGGAACTGGCCATTTAGGTAACATTACTTTATTCATTAAAGCTTTACCAACCAAGGCTCTTTCTTACGTCGAAATTAATTCAACTGTCAACAAACGAAGACGGACCTCGATAATGACGAATCCTATACTATATTAGGAAACAACCCGATACCAGTCGCTTTTGGTTTCGGAGATCTGAAGGTACAGAAGAGGCTCCCGAAACAATGGAAGCCGTACATTTCTAATACACCCACGGATGTTGATTCCACCGAGAGAGAACAACATTGCCTGGAACTAGCGTGTGAACTATGACCACTAGGTTCATATTCTGACTTCAGGATACCCTTGAAATAGACTTCGCTTTGGTGGATGTGTCGCGTTGGTAACGAGCGGTGTTGCCGGTAATATAATATGTATACTAAAATTGTCAATGAACACTAGACTGATAACTGTATAGTGTATAATGTTAAAATAAACCGAACCTGGAACACCTCCCATCCCCAATCCTGATAGGTCGTGTTACCGGTTATCTGATACATGTACCACAGGCTTTCCACGAACTCAGGGCGCAGCAGGTTATGAGCATCGGCGTTTTTGACGAACATGTCCTCAGTCCCACTCCCCTGTAAAATACAACATATACCCTTTACTTATATAACACATTCATAACTCTTTAGTATCCAAGTGTTATTTAAGTGAAGTGGAAAATGATCATTACACCGATTACTTTAGAAGTGAATATTGATACGAACTTTACCAATTCATGTTTCCACCTCAAGCTGGGCCTTATCGTCAATTATTATGGGGTCATTTGGAAAACTTAAATAACTTAACCGAAGCGTAATATGAATTTATCATAAATAATATCCATTAATTCAGACCATACTATAGGTATTCATACGCAGGCGTGAACTCTAAAATTTATTCTTCTTAGTTTCAATGAAGGGTTATGAATTTGCCTAAATGTAAGCCTCATTTTCCAGAGGCATCTACTGTTAGATTATTCGTACGCACCATGTTAAAATGAGTGATCTCGGGGGCTAAGCCGGTAGCTTGCTTCTTGTACGTCAGGTAGCAAGTGTAAAGCAGTTCCTCGGCCATGGTCATGTGCCAGTCGGGGAGCCCGTTAGCGTGTCCGAGGGCGAGCGTGCCAGGAAAGAAGCATGTCAGGTGGTCCATTTTGGGCGTGAACACCTGAAATTGAAACATATAAAGATATAAAAGAAAGATTAGCAACAGAAACTGTCAGGAGAGTAAAAGATTTCCTTTTATGGGGTATTCGAGAAGATAACTCGTTGGTCGTGTTGATTGCAAGTGCGACTGCCGAGCGGGAGGTCCTGGGTTCGATTCCCGGGTCGGGCACTACTAAATTTTCTAATTTAGAT
>DWDV01000942.1:0-14548 GCA_018245615.1 Mimoniades ocyalus
CATAAGCTCATATGCAGGTACATAAATAGGTTCACCAACCAATTTGCTGTACATGTGTATTTTACAACATAATTACGTACAACAAATTAAAGTGTCATACTCAGATTCAATCGCTGACCTGGTAGTCTCGCCCGCGTGGCCGGGCGGGCAGGCCGCGGCCGCGTGCGCGCCCGGCGCCGTGCGCGGCCAGCGCAGCCCGTGCGACGCGTCGGCCGCGCACGCCGCGTCGCCGCCGCCCAGCGCCCACATCGTCACGCCCTTGGCGTTGGCGCCGGCCACGGACGTCACTTGACACCGGAATTCGCCGGATCTCTAAAGTCAACAGTAGCACTTTTAATTATTGTCATTCGGTATTTGTACAATACATTTATAAGATTACTAGGTGATCCAGTGAACTCCGTTACGCCTAACAATTAATGAACAGTAATTTGACATTGAAATACAGCTCCATCTATTGAAAAATTTAGAACATAGAAGTAAAAAAAAAGGTAATTTAACCATTTACAAAAAACATTGAATTCGCTATGAAAATAATTTACGCTTATTAATCGAGATAAAAACTATTTTATCTTTTAAGTTGGAACAAATAGCACATATCTACAAAATTTCATTGAAATCGGTTCAGTGGTTTCGGAGATTAGTGCAAACAAACATCGTGACACGAAATTTTTATATACAGATATATAGCGGGTACAAGTTGTTGTTTTCTAGTACGTTCTGTGGGAGTGAATATTTTAAGAATCGTTATCTCAACTGCATATAAACTGCATCCAAAGTGTAATTTTGCAATTTTAATGCCATGGGTGTCCGTAGACTTCTAGAATATTATGGAGAACATTATGGTATATAGATTCTTTCATGGTGTTTTTCTTCACCATTAAAACAAATGAAGGACATAGCTTTGTAATCTGAGGATGCCCGGATTTATACCCCAGAACTACGGATAGGGAGTCTTAATGAATATTTAACTATTTACACTTCATTATTTGAATTTATTAATCAAGTCCATACAAATTTAAATTTATCTTCATATTTATTGCAATTCGGAGTGACACAATCAAATTTCCCTCATATATATAGAAAATATCGTAGAATATTCCTTTACCTGAACATTATACAGCTTCAGAACGCTTCCAGCTGGATACAGATCTTCCCAGACCTCTCTCCCCGGGACCAGCGGGAGCAGCGTCCTCTCCCGAGCCCAACTGAACCCCAGCACGCCGTGCACTCGTCCGGCTCCGGCCAGGCACGTGATACTTACATTATCACCCTGAAAAAACACACAAGGGTCTAATTAAAATGAAAAATAACATTAGTTTTCTTCATAATAAAGGTGAATATAAAACGAAGCTATTAGATTGACATCGACTCGGTAGATTATTTATTACAAAATGGTCAATGTATTATTTCATTTTTACACACTTATACTTGTGTATTTACAAACTTATTACTAATAGTAGGTATATTTAACAAAATAAACAAAATCATTTACTATATTAAAAACATATAATTCACAAAGCAAAATCTCACTTTATTAACGGTCAGCGTGGAGGGCACGAGGCGTATGTCGGGCGGCGTGAGCACGGCCAGCCGCAGCGCGCGGCACCGGCGCCGGCCGCCGTCGGCCGCCGCGCACGCCCACCGCCCGCCGTCCGGCTTCTTCGCCTCCGATACCCCCAGCACGGACATGCGGCGCCCCAGAGCGTCCTCCGCCACCGTACGCGTCCATGTGTCCCTGTTCAAAATGGGACCTTATGTTACGATCACATTTAATATCGAACTATTTTATTTACGTTTAAAATTTTATTTTTACCAAATAATGCTACACATAACAATTAGTAGGCAAAGTGACTTCAACTATGAGTGCATGAATCTATTAAACTTGATGACAAAAAACGGTAAACTTATAATAAATAGACCTATAGTATTACACAGGTTTAAATGAAATACTAATGCTTCGTGTGCTCCCTGCGGTTTGTCCTACTGCATTTATAAAGTACACTGGCTTTAAGTGTATTCCAGAGGGGTAGTTACGCGATTTATGTGTATGTTAAAAGAAAAATAATGGACATTAGCAATCTGGTTTAAAATAAGTTAAATTCTTGATAAAAAATAATTAATTGAAAATAAGTGAAAAATAAAAGTCATATTAACGCGTCTTATTCTTGAAGAGGTAGGCAGTGGAGTGTACAACACATCCACGTTTCACCACTTACCTTTATTAATTGAAATTAAATATGTTATATTAACAATAACTGTTATTTTAATTATTAATGAGTATTACGAATTGGAAATGATTTGAATACACTTATAATTGTATTCTTATAACTATATGGAGCTTCTTGCTAATAAGCTTAGCGATATTGATTCTGATCGGTATTCATTAATTCGAAGATTACCGAGGCTTTGTACGAAGCAGTAATTAAAATGCAACACCAGACGAATAATTAATAGATACTTAATGTCAGTTAACTCGAGTACTACTGACATTGTTACAACGTTATTAATTAACATCATTTAATTTTTCAGCTTACTTCAGTTTCATGTCCGTATCTCCTAATGCAAAGGCATTTTAGAAGGTGTATATACACGTGAATGTATAATCTTATGTGTAAGATATGTGATATCTTGATTTAGAACAAACATCGTCAACTCGAATGAATAAGTAACATATACATTACATTTTTGTAAAATAACTAAATATGTACACGTTGCTGAATGTTAACGAATAATTCATTTGCTCATGCATGGAATAAATTAAAATAGCAGCCCTACTTGCAAATTATTGTAGTTATCATGTTTACAGAATCTTAGAATGTCGTCATCAAATATCCATACCTGGTAGTGCCGTTGAAGTTAATTTTAACACCATCCTTGTACCAGGTGAATGCGATATCCGGGGATCCGTACGCCATACAACTCAGTATGAACTCTGACCCCTCCCATACTTCGGGCCTCTGGTTTACGATTAACGCCTGCAATAAAATCGGTCATTGCCATGTAAATTCTTTCCAAAGTTCCAATATAACGCGATGTATATTTTAATCGTAACATTGGTGTGGAATGTTTATCGTTTCTAATTTCCATTTCATATGTATGTTGATTAAAAACATAACTTTGGGAATTTTAATTGTGTTCACCTTATGTTATGTGAGGTATTTTATTGCTTTCGGTGTCACGTGCTAATTGAACCAAAGTCTGCGGCCATTATATCTAAGCGTTGTGAAAATGAATTAGCAACCCAGGCTGCGCTCCATATGATATACGCTTGATAAATATGTAATGTATAAATATATTATGTATTATATTACAATAGAGTATAAAAACAACTGTCCTAACACACATACGCACAATGCGGATGTTTGTGACTTCGGAATATAAACAGAATTCAATATTGGTATCTGTTTGTAATTTTTTTTCCATTTCCTTAATTAAATGAATCTTAATTATTCATATTAAAAGAAAATTTGTTTACTTTATATGGATAGATATGTTCAAGACAAAAATCAAGACAAAATTCACGAAAAAAAAATTATTTTCATGTCTAAAATTTAAGAAGATGTATATCTGTTGGTTGGCAAAGTATTTTAAAAGGGCTTAGTTTCTCTATTCACTCATTAAGTATTACTCATTAAGTAAGAAAATTATAAAAGATGAAAGTTATAATTGTAATAACGTGGTTTCATTATAAACTAATGCCCATTTATAAATTCTACTCGAGAAGATGTTAGTTCTAAAAATACTCGGATAAAAATTATTACGTAGTCGTATGTGGAACATAATAGCTGTTGTAAATTTAAAATTCCATCTTTAAACATATCTCCGTAAACTTTACAGCAGACAGGACTTTATTTTAAAATATGTACGTTGCGGAGATGAGACTTCACTTGCTGAAGTTAAAATAAAGTTTTAAAAAGCAGATTATATTTCTTCTTTAATTTCTAATTATTTATTATTATAATAAATACATTACAAAATCCATAGATAGAGGTTTTATATACGAGTATATGTCTATTTGATAATAATAGTAACGAAAACATTTGTTAAGTAACAGTTATAACAATCACAACGATCAAAAGTTCAAGACTGAAATTAAGAAGTGAACACAACTTTTCTATGGAGCCATGTTTCTACGTGGCTCTTTATCCACTCCCCTTCCCCCTCCCTCTTCCCGTAAAAGCTAATTTCGAGCGGGAAAGACAGTGGTGGGTTAAGCTAACGAGATATATCTCGACTGGGCTGGCCCACCGCCAGCTCCCAGCACGAGTAAACGTACATTTGAAATAATTAAAACTTTCGCCAAGGAAGCGTCGGCCAATTGCTGATCTTTATTGCATTGTTAAACGCTGTACGAAAGTTTATATCACCACTCAGCGAATTAGATGAGATTAGAGGCGATATACGTTAGTGGAATGCGACGAATTCACGCTTCGTCTCTTAGTTATTGATGCTACTACGAGTAAGACGTTCATCGTAACAACTGAGGGTAAATGACCTATTTAACAAAATGTTTATACATTTTTGAACACAGTGTGCATATAAAAAGGTAATATAGTCGAATATTTTTTCGTATGGCACACTATGCACCTGTTCCATAATGCCAGGCATTATATGAACCAATTACTTACTCGTACATTGAGATTGCCCGTTTTCAGCTGGTCCTATTGCATATATATACAAAATAATCTTTACTCATATATATACTACAATTTACACTCATACGTATAATCTGCTTAAAACCAGATCCAAAGAATATGATAGTAAACGCTAATGGCACATTATTTTATTTATCTGCCAAATAAGCTAACTACGTTCATGTAGGCAGGCCCAATTAGAAGCAAAGCGATACTTAAGGGTTTTCGTAGCCCATGACATTCCCTTCTACTCGTAGCTATTATAAAAGAGTATAAGTGAAAATAAGCCAGCGACTAATATAACGATACGCACTTATGTACAAATTAAGCGCAGGGTGCATATCAACCACTAACATTAATAAGGTAACTATCATACAAAGGATTACTAACATCAACTTAATCGCTGATTTTGTAACGACTAACGTACTAATGAAGGCTTCGTAGTAAACTAATCGCTGGTTTCATAACGACTAACGTACTAATAAGGACTTACATGTAAACTAAGCGCTGGTTGCATATCGAAGTGTAACGTAGCAGGTAACAAGCGTAGACGATCAGTGCGCGAGCGCGTAGCTGCGAGCCGAGCGAGCGCCGCTCGTAGCGCGCCCGCCTCCCGCCGCGCGCCCCACACACGTAGCCACACTGAACGCGCACCATTACTTTCGGGTGCACTATTAATTTATTAATACGTATTAATTGTCACTTCATATTCATACATCCACTTAGTTAGCTCACAAGTGACATGCTTACTTAGTGAAGGCTGGTTGGTTTTGAGGTTAAAGTATAAATATTATTTCATAACCAAATACGACATTTTTAGAAGTTATTTTATTATGAAATTTCTTTGTAATTTGACGAACCTTTATGCAAATTGCAATTTATACATTTATATATTCAAATAATAACATAGATATTCCATTGACTACCGATGTCTTTATGTTTTCATTGAATTTACTACGTTTCTATTATGTAATGATAGTTCTGTACGTAGATAATTTAAGTCATTTTTAATACATTAAATAAGAGGGTAACTTGCTGCAATAGTAATAATAATTAAATGTACCGTACTGTTATTGAAATTGAAATATCAATTTGTACCTTATATACTTTACTTAAATATCCTGTTTCATGGCACCCTTACCTAATATTTAAAATTTCCAAATCCTCTTGCAGCGTAATATTGGATATTTTTAAATAGTTTGTTATCTGAAATAGAACGATAAATTATCTGATGTATCAAGTTAATATATGTACATATGTATTTTGGAAACAACGAGAAACTTCCATATAAATATTTACATGAGTATCAATATATACTCGTACATCAGTTGTCAGATATAACAAACGTAACATTACGCTTGTAATCCCCGAAGAGGTATGGGGAGGACTGTATTACACGTTTCACTAGTTACGTTATTAAATATAACGTTTATATTTAACGTTAATATAATTTTTGGTTTACCTGTTTAACAATTTCTTGGGATATGTTCGCGGTTCCTTGGTCCACTATTTGCAGTCTTGTTTCGTAGCGTGCGGATGCTGTGAATAAAATCACTATAATTAACATTACATAATTAAATTACGGAATTACAAATTTTCTTTCCTTCTTTTTTATCTACTTATTACTTTAATTTTACATATTGAAAAAAGCATACCATGCGAAACTTTTCTTACTATAAATTTTGAATACTGACAAATAGAACGTGACTAATCTACCACTGTAGTCGCAAAATAATTCACCTAACGCAAATTTACAAGAGCTTTACATTTGAGTATATACCCTATCAACTAGCGTCTATCTCTCATTGGGGTTGCACCCTAACGTCGCGTAACCTTCAACTTGACAGCTACGAGTGCCCTACGTCCGTCGTAGTGGTGTAGCTCTCTGCGGAAAAGTAGCATACGATGTTTTCGTAGCCCTTAAAGTCGTATTATTTCACACATCGACTACGCTTTTTACTACATATCTTCCAAGCGTTTTTTGAATATTTATTATACATGTACGTACATTGGCTACATATATGCGTACGTCTTACAGCTGGGCACATATATTTTCCTGTAATTCTGATAGGTGTGGAGTGTGCAGTTCACTTTACTTGATACTTTGAACCAGCGTGGATCTTAGCCATAAATTATGCCAATTAACAAATGCTTCAACAATTATTGTTTAATGGTAATAACTGTGGCTAATTGTTTATTTGTGTTGTCCTCCAAATTAAAACGCTTGAGCAAATTTTTGACCATTTATCCAATAACATAAGAAGACGTAATAGATCACCAGCGGTTACCTGATTTGTTAGTGCTAGAAACTATGCGATATGTAAATTAATTGTTTCCTAATTATTTTCGTCTGAACTTACAGGCGTCATTATCTTTCGGGTTACAATCACAGCTACTTCCTTCTCGGCAACCTTCTGCACACTCTTCTATACCGCATTCTGTAATAATAATAATAATGAGTTCTGATCATTTCAATTGTTACACTCCATCCTGTATAAATCACAAAATTACAAGGTCATGCTTTAAAACCGAAAATGAAAGGTCGGTAAACTTGGTTTCATAGTTTTGTAAATAGAAAACGTCAAAATCATTTCAAGGGGTTAGTGGAAGAACTTCGCAAACGTGGTCCGTAAAGTTAGAGAAGTTGGCAAATGTTTCGTCAACAGGTGTTCAATAAGAGTGGCGATAAAGCTTTTGGGAATTGAGAGACAAAAGCGTGTTCGTGGGATACGAGGGCACTCTTGGTTACATTGAAAAAGGAGATACGCTCCCGGGGGAATAATGCTAGAATTATTATACGTTTAGCGGACTCGGATTTTCGTATGGAACGCAACAAGATCTGTTCAATAAAAGTAAAATATTATATTTTGGAAATCGTTTGTCGTAATTTGGTAAATGTTTTTGGTACATAAAGACGACTTTAATTTCCGGTGCGGTTCCCCAAAGATTTATATTTTTTGACGACTTGAAGTTTTTAACCAATAAGGTCTCACCGAATCAAGCATTAATCGCGATTCGGTGATTTCCATGGTAACACATACACATCCTCCTTGAACTAAACTCATCAGGAACTTATCAGAGCAAGTAGTCCCCAAAGAGAAGCTCGGCTGTCGCGTAAGATCTCCCCCGAGAATCATTCATTTACATACGACTGTACGCATGGACGTATCTCTAAATTATCATAATTTACTGACACATTAACATCGGTTAACTGAAGTTCTCACGAAATCTTAATGCGCTATTAAAACCAATCTGTCACATCATCTATATCAAAATTTGTTTATTGCATTTTTTTTATAGTCTGCAGTAGTTTTTTTTTTCGTCTGCCACGCTGCCCGAGTGTGGTATGTCACAAACGTCACAAGTCTAAGACAATTTTAATATGCTAGTGTGTCTGCTCGCTTTGATTTTATGCTCACAGTAGAATGGTCTATCTAATTTTCTACAATATTATAGATTAGATTAGATATTTTAATAATCGTTACAAATTATTATACATAAGCCGGCTTGACCCAAGTTTTTATTTAGGAATAGCCCAACTCTAGTTTCTGATCTATTCGAGGTTCTTCTTCGTGAGCTCCAGCCGATTGCCTCCGGGCCATGCCGAAAAAACAAACGTGAGTCAAGCCGGCTTGTACATAATAACGTGTAACACACACGAAACATTTAATAATAAAAGCGATACAAATGATTGGACAGCGTAAGCTCTGTCTGTCCTTCTCTCTAATTGTATATAACTGTATGTTATTGTCCAATAAAAACTGTGAATGGCAAGCCTTCCACGACATAAATGGGCCTGTGCACAATTTATGATACAGTAATTCTGTGACAAGTGCGCCTGTGTTTAACGAGTCACAGTCAGATGTCAATATTATTTTTGCTACCCTTTCCCCCATTACCTTGGCTATCCAACGGTCACTTACGGAGAGCTAAGCTAATGTTAACGTCTTCGATGAGATACCCGTAAATTTGACCAAGCATCATATAACATAATGTAATATCACGCCTTAATCCACGGAGGGGGAGGGGGAGGGTATACCCCCACGTTTCACCAGTTACTCTTATGCCCCACGATGGCATAGGGGGCAGCCTATTGACATACAGCGGGGATTAATCCAGAGTCTGAGCCACTACTAGAAATTCTAGTTACAAAAATCTTATAGTGCCCGATATGGGGTTTCAACCCATGACTATTCGATCGACATCCGCGTCATAGTTCTTCCATTACTTTACATTACCTTTAGGCTTTTTGCCATAAGTTAATTGCACTAAGAAGGAACGCGACGTAACGTGAAGTAATTAAATGTCGTTCTAGAGACTGTCTGTCTGTTAATTAACCGTAACAGTTTTTACTTAGAAACCAACAACCAAACCGTATATACATTTATTCACAGTTGCCTCCGGGGATATGTTTCCGCACCATGAAATAATAACTGTTTTATTTAATAAAAACACTTGCAATAGTTACCTGGGTCGGCTATTTGAGCCTCACACAGGTCGCCCGTGTAGCCCTCGGCGCAAATACAGCTCACGGCGGCGGGGCCCATTTGCCTGGTAAGTTATGAACAAAAATGTAAATGATGGTTCGCTGTCTGTAAAATTCAATAAAACGCTGCTTAATTACGAATATAAAGTTCGAAATATACGAAATATCGAATATCGATCGAATATACGAAAGTTTTTTTTTTGATTTTTTTTCTATAGTATATACATATCTATCACAGTTAATATTAGCATCGAAGTTACATTTATACAATTTGTCATGCCTATTTTCTATAGGGATAAAGAGGGGCTTAGTGTTTTCACCGGTAATGGTCCTTACATTTTTTTCTCCTTTTATTTTTATTACAGACAATAACGAAATTTATCACATAAACAAAAAATATAAGATAATTGGAACAGATTATAAATAAACCATAACATTAGCAGTAAAGATAACAAATATTTGATAGCGACATTAGGTTTTTTTACGTACAATTGGAGCTAATCAACGAAAAGTTATATGTGTGCTTAAAAGCGATCTTATTAAACTAAATAAACTTTGTCCCAGACTCAACACTGGTATTCAAATATTAAAATTGAATTAAAACAATATTCAGACGATGTGCATGAATTTTAAATGCACCGAACGGTAGCGAGGAGCACTCCACAAAAACACGTCATATAATTTAAAATGCTCTCCAGTTGTTTGCCGGCCGTAATGCATTTCCACCCGCGGAGCGCTGCTCGTGGAATAATGCCATCAATTTCCGGACATTTTGTGCCAACGAGATGATTCCCCGAAGAATCTCTTGTGTTCACATCCCTTGATGTGCATTATGGTACGCTACAATCTTAGCGTTATACTGGTAATGGTTATGTGTTTTTAATCGATCATCTGCTATTGTCGTGTTATAGCTATGTGTATGTAAATTTGTATATATTGTATGGAATTTATAGTCGATCGGCTTAACGTTCTGGTGAAAATAATTTTACCCATAATAAAATGAAACATTGTTAGGCGTGATATTAAAATTTTTATTCATGTCTGTATGTCATATTAATTTTATGCATGACGTAACTTTTATATATATTGTATAAATGTATTCATTCGTACATTACTATCAGTCAGGAGTAAATGAATGGATTAAAAAGTTACTGTTTGTTTTTGACAGCCAGCCTATTTTACATAATATGTATATGTATTTTAGGTTGGAGTTTTCTTGGTGTTATTCGATTATATAAAAAATTAATAACTATTAATAAAGTTTCATTGTAATTTCTAACTCAATATCAATGATTAATTATTTTGTTACATGTAATAATTGATGCTTTTTAAATTGTAACGGTCAAATTAAAAATGAAATATAATAAAAAACCATTATTAGGTACGATATGTCATACAATAACTAGCCAATGAAATTGGATGTTTATTAAGAAAAAAAGATATCACGTATTCGTTCAATGAAGAATTTAAATTTTAAAAATGGAACGAACGTGTCTACCACGACTAAACTACTTACCCACTACATAAAATTAAGGCTCGTTACATGATTAAATCCCATCCATCTGAGCAACGAGCAACAAATGACAGTATTCAACGTTCACTCACATAATGATGCACTAAACGAGTACTCCTATTATAATTTAAAACTCTCACAATCTCTTTGCATCTCCCACGTCTCGAGCACTGTTCGCGGTATAATAACGTCAATTTCCTCTAAATTTTGCACGCTCGAGATGATCTCAGCTAAATCCTGTGTTCGTATATCTTATGATGCGCTATTATAGTACAATAGAGAGTCTTTTACGTAATGTTCATTGCTCATAGAATTACACTCGCTTATGATACAAGCGTAGCGAATTTCATTAATTCTCATACGCTGTTGCTAACTGTGGTACATTTTTTTTAAACGTAACATCATCACGCCTTTAATCCCCGAAGAGGTAGATAGAGGAATGTAGAACACTCCCACGTTTTATCAGTTACGTTTACGTCCCAGTATGGTATAGGTGGTGAGCCTATTGCCATACACCGGGCACATATCCAGACTCCGAGCCACTACTAAAAAATCTAAATAAAAAAAAAATGCGTAGTGCCGGACCCGGGAGTTGAACCCAGGACCTCCCGATTGGCAGTCGCACGTGCAACCAAGACTACCAACGAGGCAGTTTTTTTTAATTTCCCATTATGAATAAGCAACACGGTGTACTGGTTTTAATTACTTTCATTAGATCTTTATTATCACTAACGCTTTCATCGTTCTAAAATAGCTTCAAGTTTCTTTAAATGGGAAAGGCTGGGAATAGGCTGGGAAATTTTACAATCATTAGATCTACGATGAATGAGTTGAAAATCAAATTCAATTCTATTGGTCATTGTTTACTTTTATTTTTATTTTAACTTAATTAATTTGTTTATTAACTTTTACTAATTTATGGATGTTTTCAGTGATATATATATTTCTTGACATTTATTTACTCACATTTTGTTTTATCAATGTTATTTGTGATTTAAATTATTTTAATTGTATCAATTAGCTCTTTTGCGTCTATAATTAAAGTGGCACTCAGTGTTATTCTAGTATATTTCATATTTAGAAATTGTATCAGTGTTAACTTTGTTGGTGCAACGTTACTAAATAAATAAATAAATAAATAAAAGGAAACATTTGATTCTTTGTTTGCATTGTTTCGTGATAGCCTAGTGGTTTGAAATTGGACCTCTCACTCTGGGAGACCGGGTTCAAATCCTAGCGCGCACCTCTTAAAAATGTGCGTTTTATGTTTAAATATCACTTGCTATAACGGTTAAGGAAAACATTATGAGGAAACCTGCACATGTTAGAATTCATAAAAAAAATGTTCTGTAAGGCGTGTGAAGTCTGCCAATCTGCACTTGGCCAGCGTGGCAGGCTATGGCCTTAACCCTTCCATTCTGAAAGGAGACCCGTGTTCCAGCAGTGGAACGATAAAAGGGTCAAAAAAATAATAATTTGTAAACTACCGGACAGATTTGAAAAATTCTTTCACTATTAGAATCCATGATGAATATCGGCTAAAAAATATATAAAAAAATTCAAAATAATAAAAAATTATAATAATAATGACGAATCATAAAATACTTTCTTTAAAATTTAAAGAAAGTTTTTAATGTACTCTTTCTTATTAACTTTCGACGCAAAAAGAAGGGTGTGTGTTAAAGTTTATAATTTTTCGAAATTTTTGTTCAATGCCCGTGCAAAACCGGGGCGGGAGGCTAGTAAACTTATATGTTTTTCAGAAATCTACCCATTTATTCATCCATTCAAAGAGTAAACTATTTTGCTTCGCATTTTCTAGACAGTGTTTTTATAGTGTTCATAACAGCAGAGTTTGATCAAAGTGAATTATCTTTACAAGTAGTTCTTTACAGCGCTTATCGAGCTTGTGAGCTTCAAGCCGGGAACGGCGGCGGCGAGCTGCGGTAGGCACGGAGACACGTCGCGTCAGCCATCTTGATGGGTAGCTTTAAATATATAAGGCTTAACACTAATGCCCTCAAACTATCTTTCCTTGCTAATGTATCTAGATCTAGCATAAATAAAAAGCATACAACCACGCACATGACAGGCGCCGTAACGTACCATCAGACCCATGCCTGGCCTAGAAGCGAACGCGGCGTCCACTGTGCGGATTACCGTTATTGCACATGTTACCCGTACTTGAGTTCAGTGATTATTGAAATAATAACAAAATTTTTTAATAATTCTACTTGAATTGTTTCTAACATCTCTTTGAATAAACGGTGTCACAATTCTCACGTAGAGCATACAGGTTAGGAATGGCAGAGAAGGGTTGTGCGAGCCGCTCATGCTGCTCGTCCGCGGCCAGGGCATGTAGCCGTTCCTAGGTGGGTGTGCTACACCGCGATCAGCCCAACTTGGAATTAGCTACCTCATGCCTAGAATCTTGGCATGAGGTCGGGGTATGCATTCTTTATCCGCTTCTACATAGACCAAACATAGATTTCTTTGTGAATGAGAGACGTTTTAGCAGTGTGTGTATGGTTTTGAGAGCACGCGGAGCTGCCGCCGCGAGCAACTGTACGGCGCTGTTGACGTCGCACGAGTGCCGTCCAGCCAATGTTGAACTTTTGTGTGCTTATAAATATGTAGCTCTGACATGTAGAATTCTGTTACAAAAATGTTTATCTGATACAATGTGACCTTTAAATGTATGTTTTCGCTCTCTTCCACTTATATTTTTTCGTAGATACATTCCGATAGAGGTTGGGCGTTAAGCTGTAAGGCCGGAGCCCGCGCGAGTGCGCGCCCCGATAGCGGCGTGCGGCGCGCTGATACCGGTGCCGCCGCCCGACACGCTCTATGTATTGCATTGGTTAGGTATGGAGATAGTATGTTTACGTAATTGTTAAAAGAACATAAAATATAAATTTAAAAAAAAGTAACATCACGCCTGTAATCCCCGAAGAGATAGGCAGAAGAATGTAGAACACTCTCACGTTCCACCAGATAAAAATTTCAGAATATCATGTATATGATGTCTGCTATAGTTAAAGTTCGACTCGATTGTTGAATATATTTGTTATAAACCAGAAGAACATGCAGGGGTGTGTTTCAACAAGGCGTACGTCAAGGGGAGTGATTACTAGAAGTTATACGTTATTGGCATAAAGATGACATTGATGAGTACAGGTGGCAGCCGTAATATTTAACCCTGAGATAACGAACTGTTTATGGTGTATTATAATTGTCTTCTGAAAGCATATTGCTTGGTATGCAGTCGCCTCCTGGCCGTGACGGGGGACTGTGCGCTCACGTGGACGAGTAAGCAGGCCGTGTTTAATAGATCGCTTTTCATTAACCCCTCAGCGACTGCATCATATATGTATGTACGAGTATATCGCAACACCATTTAGTTTTAGACCATTGTTTTAATGTGTGTTATGATATTACTACGAATTACCTTGCAAGGTACTGTGAGTCGTCGCGCAGATGTTTTAACACCTGCGTGAAAGCGATGAACACGTGTACAGCACGTGTCTTTTAAATAATTGTTTGTAGTCTTGTAGCCGTGGGCCCCCCGGTACCTGCGAAATGTTGACCTGTATAAAGATCTCCAACTAGATACAATAGCTCAGTTCCTGAAGAAGCAAGTCGTAAGGTAGGGGAGACTGGGGCTAGTTGTAACATTTTTTATGAATATCCTTATATTTTCAAATCCTTCATTATTATAGTTATTCTTTGTGTATATGTTTATTGTGTAAGTATTTGAGTATTGAATCCAAATGTCAATTTCATTAAATTATTATACTGTTTCATGTAAAATGTACTTTTTAAAAAAATAAAACTTGTTACAACTTTCCCCTTGTTAGGGGCTAGATGTAACAGGCTCGGGGTAACTTGAAACAATTAAAATTCTAGTCATTTTCA
>DWDV01000943.1:0-14547 GCA_018245615.1 Mimoniades ocyalus
GGGACTTAAAAGTAACTGGTGAACCGTGGGAGTGTTCTACATTCCTCTGCCTACCTCTTCGGGGATTACAGGCGTGATGTTAGATAATAATTGAGTACCTGTAGTGCGCGTTAGGTGTTTGGTAAGGTTGTGGTGGCGATTGGTGGTGGTGACGTGCGAGTGTATAGGTGGAGCGAAGCGCCGCGGCGGTGGAGCGCACGCGGGGCGTCGCGACGGCCCTTGCGGCGGCAGCCTGTGTCCGCGAGAAGACGGACCACGGGCAGGTACTCGTGTCCGCTGGCTGCTTGTGAGCCCGATTCGGTATCATTGATACATTGGCTTCGGTTTGATATCATTTATTTAACATTTAACTAAAATGCAACTGCGTAAGTGTATATAATATATGAATCCAAAAATGTATCCATTGTCTTTACGTAAATTTTCAGGATGTACTTATGCATTTACAAAAAGCTTAAATATTTGTATAGCCACTTGCTGTATTTCATCAATTTATTTCTTATTGTTCGTTTCAAGAATTACCTATTATAGTCATGAACGGTGACAAAAAACCAAACGTCTTGGAATCTTGGATACTGTCCTCTAAGGTTGCCAACTGTGACTATGACGTGTAATTTTATAACGTTTCCACAGAAAATTGTTAATAATGTACGCGCTGAAATAAGTACTTCTTGGTAAATGCTGTTGAAAACCAATGGATTGTAGATACCTATTCGTTACTTTTAATTTACTACGCATGTTTCTCGTTTATTAAAGCTGTGTTTCTGTACAGTGAACTTGCCCCACTCCAGAGGTCATTGTCACGCAGCCTCTTCTGTAGCTCGGGCAGCCGCTGACTGTTGCCAACGATAGACGTATCGGCGTGTCCCGTCGACAGCGGACGTGCGAGCGCGTCACTCCCAAACGCGACTTTGATCATTGAACCAATTCCATTCGAAGTATCGTATTCTAATAACTATGTTCCGTGAAGTCAATAATTATTCACTTCAAGATGAACAGTGAAATTGTCTTTACATAATGCTGTATTAGCCGCAACAACCAGTTTCAAACATTATTAAATGTAACATTTTTGTTATTAAAGTACCTAATCTACATATATGTATATACATATAAAGGTCGTCCCAAATTTGTTCAGGTTTGTGTCATGCACACACAGAATTGTAAGACTTACCACATTATAAAGATAATTGGACACAAGTCATCCATATTACGTATTAATCAATGTCAGTGGGCTCTGCCAACCCGCACTGGGCCAGCGTGGCGGACCGTGTCTTCAACACTTTTCATGAACCCGTGTCCAACAGTAGGTCGATTAAAGCATTGACGAAAATATTAATGATGATGATGATAAATTGTCATCATGTCGTACATATATTGGATCGCTTTGATTCATAATGCGTTCGTAATGCCCTTGAGTCTCCCCTATGCGCGACATAATATCAATCAATAAATGTACCCTTAACGCTAGGGGATGAATTGTATAAATCATCACGTTCCTTTATCGTCTACGCAAATAGAGATCATCTTATAGAAGGAAGTGCTCTCCGCTCTACAAATAGAGCCGAAAATAAAATATCGCATTTTGTCGTACTTTTAACGTACACTTATCGCACGGAGGCGTGACAGGAGCAACGTGTTACAGTAACCACGCATTTCTTGCAATCCACATGATGTTTAACATTCGCATATAATATTCTTAAGCGCTATATACATCCGTCAGTTTTATTTCATAATAAATTCTATTTATACATGGTTGTTTATGGACAAGCTAATAATTTTGAAGATTAGCAGATTGACTGTAATTGTGAATTCACAGTTGTATTCAAACGTATTGTAAATTTAAAGTAATAATAATATTATATGTATCGTATCACCACGCACTAGGCCAGCGCTTTAATATGTACTTCTCATTTTGGGAAGAGTCTTACATGAGAGTTAGACAGTAGTCCAATATTATATTGCACAGTCATACTCGTATATTACTCGTATATTGATCAATTAAATGCATTGGGAAAATAACATTATCTATGTAAAAATATGCTGGAACCGTACAAGACTTCTTCGACCCTCATCAACACAATATTTTGGAGTGTTTACTTGTAAAGTAATTTGGCACAAAAAAGCAATTCGGGGACAACTCCATTCACTTTGCAAATCGCACAGTGACAGCTTGTTAAATGACGAAGACAAGTGTTGGAGCTATGTAATTAACGTTTTTTATCGGTATTTATTATATTTGGCTACAGTTAATGAATAATTTATTTGATGAAGAGAGCCGCATTCTTATCACTTCATGGAAGAGTCAATTATCAAGATTTCGTCATACTGACTGGACATTTCTTTATATTGATTGGACTTCGTTTTCGTATTTCAATGAACTGCTCATTATTTTACGTATATTTCAAAATATGTACAATTATTTACAATTTTGTTTTTATTTTTTTTACCTGTCGAATAGAAAAAAAGGAATCCATGTAATTAGGTTTCATTGAATCACAATCTAATCGACAAAAGTGGTTAATCATCGCGTTTAGACATCGCAATTTGGACTGTTTTCGAGTTCGTGGGATAAGTGGATTCAATCGAATAGCATTAAACAATCATAGTTAGTTTTGCATAAATTCCTTATTAAGTTATTAAATCTATGACTATTAAATAGTTCACAATTCCTTACGCCACCGTAAAATTTGAGTAATAATTATTGTATTTGGGTGTGTGTCTGTGTTAAAAAATGCAAAAATCGTTTGCAATGAATCTTCCTTAAATAAAATATTCCCAATTTCTAACTTCAATTTATTTTCCACAGCATAGAAATAAAAACTATGATAAAGAGCCCTCTAGTAGAAACGTATTGAATTATAGAGCTTTGAAATTTTACACGTCGAAAGTTTCAGTACTTTCCTCTAGATGTCTCTAGTTACACATATTGGTTTGTTGAACCTTACGGCGGCCATTTTCTTGTTATAAAAACGTACGAATATTTACAAAACATCTATTATTAATTAATTCTAAATTAAAAAATTGAATAAAAAACCTTTGCAAAGAGGCGTAATTGTTTCATTAATCCACATTATCTTTTTCAATTATTTGTCTAGGCATTATATTAACAGATATCGTTATCAAGTCGTTATCGTATAGCACTCTGTACGTAAATAAAAACTGATATAAACGTAATAACCTCAAATCATCGGTAATTATGTCGAAATAATTGGAACGGATACATCGATTTTATGTACATATATAGAATATGACAAATTTGTGTAGGTAGGTGGTAAGCAAGCATGGTATATAGCAAATATCAGGGCGTAACGTTGGGTGTGGCAATATAGTATAAAGCTATGATATTTACTGATTCTATGATAATTCTTGAAGTTGTTAGAATATAAGTTATGCTATAAAATATTCATGTGACATCCTAAAATAGAAGAGCATATGTTAATGAGACGATTTATTTCAGCTTCGATGTGGAGAACGGCGGGGCCGCGGGCGGCGGGGCGGGCGGCGCGCGCTCCCCGCTCGAGGGCGGCTCGCCGTCGGCGGCGCTGGTGCTGCAGGCGATGCCGCAACGCCGCGAATCCTTCCTCTACCGCTCCGATTCCGACTTCGAAATGTCGCCCAAGTCTATGTCTCGCAACAGCTCTATTGCCAGCGAGAGGTAAGTACAAGATGTAGACATAAGAAATAATATGTGTCATGAAGTGCTACTGACATTTGCTAGATTCAATAAATCCAACAACTCCTCAAATAAACAGTGATTATTTTACTATACTTGACTTTTGAATTGAATTATTAGATTTAATGAAAGCAGTGTTTTTAAAATTAATTCATTATGATTTTTAAATTAGGCGAGTAAGGTAACGAAAACATGTACTTTATTAAATATTAATGTAATCAGTTATTACGTATCACTTATCAAATGTTTTCAACAATGAATCATTAAACAATTATTTTTGACAAGTCATGTAATCATTGACACTAAGTTCAATACTAATGATATTCAAACATAATGTTTGACGGAGTGACCGAATGACTTTTCATGACACATATTGTGTAATATTTTAAAAGATGTACATGATTTGCAAATATGTAGTTATTAAGAAATTTCAATTGAAGTTAAAGAATTGAATGTTTTACTCATTTTACGGCCGAATACTCAAATGATTTAAAGTCTTGATAAATTTGTGACGCATTAAAACCCTGCGGATGTATATTTGGCAGTATAAATAGGTGACTGAGACGGGTTACTTTTCTCTCTTTCTTCTATTTCTCCCGTTATTACGGAAGTTCCAATAGCCCAACAGTAATTACAGCCTTACATAGAGGAGTTTACGAATGAATTCGTTTGGGAAAAGAGAAACAAAGGGCGACTATGGAGTGGAGGTATCAATTTTCATTGTTTACTTTTATACATAATGCACAAATAATTGATTAAATATTGAACATAATATTTCACTATCATGAAAATTATATTTTCGGTTTCCCAACATTATTGATGGATACGATTTTGTTTTAAAACTCAATACAAAAAAATATATTTCAGTATGCATTTAATGAGCAGTATTAAGGCCATGGTCTGCCACGTTGTTCACGTACTGGTTAATGGACCCTTGTCGTTTACAAAAGTACTGTGTCCAATAGTGGAACGATCGAAGGGCAGTTGATGGTGTTGATTGATTTAATAATACCAACAGCCGATCAACAGTCGATTGTGGTTTAAGTAGAATTTTTACAATTAATTTTCTATTGAGAAATTTGTTATCATGTTTTAATTCATTATTGTTAAGGGTTGTAAATAAAATAAGAGAAGTAATCGAATCGAAATTTAAAAAGGAGTTGCGGGAGATTTAGAAAAACTTCCGTGTAATCAATGAGTTATTTGAAACATTCTAGAAAGGTTTACAACGTGCCCGTACCTCATGATATTCGATACAACGGAAATAAAAAAAAATGTACATGTTGGAACATTTTGGAACACTTCCTTTCTGATTTTCGTTTCCGCTGTGAAGCTTATTTTATCGATATTTTTTCCCTTTCGCTCAATAAGTCCCATAAGTTGCTAACATTGCCCTGCCTTGCCTTGGTCGTGGTGGTTACAAGCGCGACAGCCGACTGGGAGCATCGGGATCAAATCCCGCTCAATATCGGATTTTTCCAATTTAGATTTTCTAGTAGTGGCTCGGAGTCTAGATTTGTGCCCGGTGTATGCCAAAAGGCTCAAAAGGTGTATGATTTTAAGTGTTGAGTATTCGACCGTGTACAAACCAAAACAGTCCATTGACAATACGGAGCCGTGTTTTATTAATACTGCATAAATTATAAATATACACCTTACAATTACACCAAAATCCGTTCAATTTATTACACTCTGTACACAATAGTAATCATAGATACATTTTCAGCAAACAGTTCATATTTAAATACAATAAACAATTTATCATTTTATAATTCAATAAAATCATTAATTGTTTCTAGAAATATTCCTACATTCTTACAGAATTGTTGCTACGTTGTCGATGAAAACATTTAAACGGACTTCTAAAATTCCGTTGGCGCATGAGTCATAATACATGTCGACAATATTGGGTCCTCTTTTTAAAAGCAATAAAGCCTTAAGCTTCAAATGGACTTTTCGCATTCATAAAATTCCTCTGTACTTTCTCTTTTTGCATAGTTGTCTCTACATTTTATACAAATAAATAATTTCGACAGTTACTTAAATATTTATAAAACGTATTAAATTGGTATGATGAGAAAATATGAAGTGCTATTATGGTATATGAAATAAATTAACTCATTGTGCGTTGGACGTGTGATTTAAAATGATATTGAATTGATTATAATCCGACGTAAACTAATTAGAAACTGCAAATTGGAATTTTGCTTTGTAACCAATTGAATCATTAGATTTTAGCAACGATGTTCGCTTTATATAATGATCGTGAAATAATATTTGTATATAATCTTTCGTATTTTTTCTTATTTGGAATGAATAAAAACTATTTCATTGGGTGTTACACAAATTCGAAATTTAAAAATATGAACGAATGTTTTCAGTTCAAATTGAAATTTGAATATTTTGACTCTTTTAATTAGGTAATTATTTTCCTGATCACAAAAAAATTTAAGGCATGATTTCCTTCCAAACAGTTGATAAATGTAGGCAATATATAAATGTAATTCAAAGTATCATTTTGTTACTGGCACACAGTAATAGTGTAGGTACTGCACTCCACGAGCTACCTACACTCAATTAACCGACAGAGCAAAGAGGTTTTTAAGTGTAACGGTGCAGCTAATATTAAATTAAAAATAACATTTTATAAACGAAGTTATTTTATTTTCCGGTAACCGAGCATTAAATATAAACTATTTCATGCTGCGAATTTTGTAGGAAAATTATGTTGTTGATAATGTACCATTAGAGCTTTCTCAAGCCTAGTACTTTTTGAATTAGTTTTCTACTATTCTTTGATGTATTATTATTCCTTTCAATATTGCAACTTATAACTTATTGTCTATAAATCCTATGCTCTGAAATGTTTATTTAACATTAAACAATCTGATCTCCAGACTATTTGCAGTGCCAATAAACCCATAATTTCACTTGAGGCAGTCAACAAACCGATAAAGTTGAAATTGAATTTAGAAAGCAGAAATAATTACGGATGCCTCTATATTCCTTCCATTGTGTGAATATAATAGAAATGTTATATAGATAATATAAAATTTTGGAAGTAATGAGAAAAATGATACTTACTTTTTTTACCAAAATATATGTATATATTTTTTAATATTTCAAGAACTAAAAATCATAATTAAGGACACATTATTTGAAGCTTTTGTAACTCTTTCCCAATTACAGATAACAGCTGATTTGTTATATTTTGCAATGCATGAAACCATACACTTTTCGATACGTGCTCGCTAATGGCACATTTTCAAGTACTTTCAGTGTTTTGAAGGCCTCTTGTGCAGTACGACTCGATTTTTATGCTTCAATAAATGACGTTAAATCTTGTCGGGAAGCCTTAACACCCGTAAAAATTTTCATAGACTACTTCGCTACTATCCGTGAGTCCGTCATTCTGCATTTAAAAAAAACGGAACCAAAAAACTCGTTTTTGACAACTCGACATTTTCGATGAGAAAATATGTAAATTATATTAATCACACAATCGCTATAAAGAAAATGTGTCTCATATTTAACGTTTAACCGTTACCGAGATTCAAGGTCAACATCACGTATTAATTCAATTAACTTGAGTATCAAATACTCGTTATTATATTCTTAGTAAATTAACGCTGAATCTCAAAGCCTCCCTTTCCACCCAAATTAGTTGAGATTGAAAGTTATAACGAGCAGAACTGAAGGACTGTCGTTACTGTAGACGTGTCCTAAGTGGAAAGTTAATGAACGCACAGATACTTGTATCTTGCATAGATATTACCTTATATAGACAGAGAGCGTTCGCTCCTTCAATAAATTGCTCTTAATATATTTTTAACTGTTTATTCGATTAATAATGTAAATCAATATTTTATGAATAAACACAAGTAACTATACTAAGATTCATTATTTTCAAAGTTTAATAATAAAGAATTGTTTTAAAAGATTAATGTTGTCCATCGATTATACGCTCGAGGTAAGAATAGCGTCTATTAATATACATTTTCAGTATAAAATGAGTAGGAATTTCCAGCTCATCATATCTAAGCTCTCCTTTATTTATTTCCACCTAATACTCTTGCGTCACTTAATTGGATTAATTGGTGTTATTTTCTATCTAAACGAAATGCCCCCGCTTTAATATTTAATATAAGACCTTCAATTTACATCGCGTGGGTCGTCTGAGATTCTGTTTTAATTGCCATCTTTTATGTAAATTAAAGAAACGATTTATGTATTATTCGACATTTCGTTACTCGTAATATAATTGTGTATCAGTAAATTGAAACTGTTATAATATTAAACAACCGTTTATAAATGGTACTAAAATTAAAACAGCATTCTTTTTTCGTTCAATAAATGTTGTAAACTGTTAAAATACGTTGTGTGGCACTTAGCGCGTTCCATAGTTCCATGACAATTGTGCGCAAACATTTTAGGCACCGTTCACATCGTATACAGACATTATTCAGAAAATATTCAACAAAACGCACCAACACATTGCCATTGTGGCTTAGCTCAAGACACTCTGTTTCGGACTCAGGAAACAAGTAAGCTATTTCATTACTATACAACTTCATATATATGTTGTGTCGACTAACATTGGAGTAGCCAGCTTACTCACAAACAGCCCACATATTCCGGTGGTAGCATGCATTTGTTTAAATTTGGAAATCCGTCAAGTGATATGTACCCTACAATGTGCCGTCTATTAAAAATTTGTCACTTATTAAATGTATTATAGTTAATTCGATGCAACCGCAATATTATTAAATAAATTTATGAGTCGTAAATAAATGTTCACATACAAATCTTCGATATCTTTGTTTACAATCGCTCGAAGCTAAAAATACATACAATTGTTTAAATTATTTCTGTTCATCAATTGTAATCTATCTTAAAAGATTAGGTATCAGTCAATTCGAATGAAACCTGATCTATATCTTGGTCTATAAAGAAAACAAGCCGACAAGGTCTAATTTGTTTTCACAGATTAATTAATTTAATTATTAAGCGTTAATCTCTCAATTGACGTCTCTTTGCGTGTGTAAATGTAATTCGTATTTACAATAAATTGTTACGATTGCATCGACATCAAATTGAAGGTAGATTCTGGTAGTGTTGTTGTACCTCCATGCTATTGCCACCACCACGACTGAGCCTGCCAAAAAGCAAACACAGAACTCTTGCACAAAACTTCTCAGTGTGAAGCCCTGCATTCCTCAATGTTAACTCGTACCGCTTCGGTGGCCTAACAACCGTAGTATGTGTCTCTGAAGTCGTCGTTCTATCTTTCTTTCCATATTTTTTAATTGCTTACAGATTCAAGGAGGCCGAGGCGGCACAACTGGACAGAGCGTATGTATCACTGCGCATATTAATCCGCATGCCAACTTTTTATCACACTTTCGCCGTTCTTTTTCTAACTCTTTTTGCTTACCCTGCATCGGGCGGATTTTTTGTGCATGACTGAGCGTGTTTGTTATATTTATGCAACACTTTTGTTTAGTAACTTTTTAGACTAAGCCGTCGTGTAGGACAGGTAGGTGGTAAAATGTTACGATTGTAATTATACTATATGTCTTTGATTTCATTTTACCTTTGTTGTTTTTAAATATTATTAATGTCGATCGGACACCATTTTACTTTTGACAAATCATATGGAATGTCATCAAATGACATAGAAACAAATTAAGCTGTTACATATCGCATTTTTAGTTCAATAGGTATCAATATATGATGTACTGTAAGAACAGAAGCTTTCTTTTTCACTAATTATATTATTGTCCGAACATATTGCAATTTTTTTAAATTAAAAAAAAATCATATGACTGAAATTAGAAATTATGGAATATAATGGGAATATAACTGAATATAATGGGAATGTAACTGAAATTAGAAATTTAAAATGTGAAAGGCCACAGAAATTGCTTTATTTTTCGATAAAAACTTAGTACACTCAGAAAAATAAACATTGTAACCAATAAAGTCGTTTTTTTCTTCACTCCATCGGCTGCACGTGCCGTCGCACTCAGATGCGAGAGCTCAATTCAAATGCAAATCAGTGTTCGTCTGTGATAATGATCGTGCGTTGAGCACCTGAATTCTCCTTGGCGTTGATAATGCTTCAGTGGCCCTCGATTTTCAAGTCGAACATTGATTACCGGCGCCCACCGCCGCCGCCAGTTTCCATTAGCGCCAAATTTAACCTCGGCTCGAATCGCGCGCGCTCGGCGGCGGTCGGGCGCGCAAGCGGGACGGCGAGCGACCCTCGCGCACGGCGCCTCTATTGACAGTCCGCGCGGCGCGCCGACGGTACGCTACTCCCATGCCACACGTATCGCGCTCCACTCGCTCTCATACATAAAAGCCCACCCGAAAACCACTGAAAATGTAACCAGTCAGTTTCGAGCCAGTTCCCGGGGAAGAATCGCATGTGTTTTCATTTATCGCGAAGTGGTCAGACCAAGCATCACATACGTATCAAAGAAAACGTGCTCATTGTTGAATGCTGGGTGTGTACATACTGACGATTGGACGACGTCGAGGCCGCTCACTGGTCTGACAGGTCGGCCCTAGTTCCGATACATGCACGGATTGAGCTACAGATAAACCACATTTCAAATATTTAGTGCCAATAATAATGCCTATACTCGGCCTAGTAGATAAAATAGGCACTACAAAAAATTATATAATTTGTTATCGCATTAATTGATAATACATATAATTGTGACATAGTTTTTTGTTACGATAGACAAGCCGCACTCTTGTCGATAAGGACCCCCGGATGAAACAAACCAACTGGAACTGATATGATAAAAGAAATGTTTTGTTTCACTTACATCGTGTTACATAAAGCATAACGTACTACGAGGGTCAAATCGAAAGTCGCGATTATTGAATGAAGCAGAATACGAATACATTATGTTGTTGGCGGCGGTACAATAGTTCACACGTAAGAGATATGAGTGGTGAAATGTAGTGTCTTAAGTGGAGTATAGAACTATGATGCAGCGTTCGGAATCTCAATCGGAGAGACTGGGGGCGAGTGGTGGGAGCACTTTCATAGCGAAAAGCTCAGCTTCCGAGCACAGCATGGCCACCGGCGTGGCGAGCAGTTCCGCCGCCGGCACGCTGCCGCGCACCCTCAGTACCAGCGTCCTCCGCATCAAAAACAGATCTACCTTCTGGGACAAGTTCTGGGATGAGCGCACTAGACGTGACGCGTAAGTGACCTCTATTGACATTCCACAAACATTTCGTAAACTGAATACTTAACAAAGACTTTTCTCTTTCATAAATATACTTCATAATAATCCGCGTACACTATGTTATATCGACAAATTTCTAAATATCACGGTTGGGTATATCAGAGACATTCAATAAAATGGCGAGGACGCCCACAGCGTAGGCTTATGTTTTCGTGGAGAAATTCCGCCGGGGAACATAAAGACCCTCACTCAACTTATATTTGTGTAAAAGAACAAAAATCAGCTCACGCTATAAATAGAACTAAACGAAGTTCCGTTCACGGAGCTCAGTTTCAAACCGTTAAAATCGTCTCCCTCTTGCTCTCGATACACATAAGTAAGATATTACAACAGGAATGCTTGATCATAATTTTAAATAATTGTTAAAATAATAGGTACTCTTATTATACGAGTTTTAAAATAAATAAAATATTCTTAATATATGTTCCCCGCTTACGTAGGTACCTATTGACTATTGTCTAATTATTAATTGATGGCTTTGTTTATTAAAGATCGTTAGCAGTAGCGATAGATGTAATCAATGTCAGTAATATACTGCCACATCTCATCGGTTTCAGTTAGAAGGAAAATTTCAAATAAACACAAACGGGAATGAAAATTGATGCGCCTCATTTAGACTGTTTGAAGGAAGAAATCTGTAACGTTTACATACTCGTAGAGACGTGTTGGCTAGCACGTACGGCAACGTGCCCGAAGTACTTACTAGTATTCTGTCACAATACATTGAAATAAACAACACTTAGCGCGTTAAAATTTATGACCATTACATTAAATGTGTGGAACTGCGTCTTGTGCGTGTCTTACTACGCTGAACACTAAAGCTTCGAACACAATAAAACGTACGCGCCCAGCAAGCACTGTATGAAGAAACGATTTCAGCCACGATTAGTTCATATGTCTTAGTCTTTTGAAAAGCGATGCTACTTTACGGTCTATTTAATAGTTTTCTCTTGTTCGCTCACGGTTTTTCCATAGTAACGAGGATTTTAATTATAAATGGTAACAATTTTTTGCTTTTGTGCTAAGCCTGTTGTTATAACTATCTGCGTCCTTTGCACGGATACCTAATAATACAGGTACAATTATTCAGTCCTTACTTATCATATTAAGAACAATTCTTTTAAATTATTTTCTAAGTAGCGTGTGCTTTTTTTCACGGTTCAATATATCATATGTACTCGTATATAATATAATAATCTAACCACCTGCATTTATTTTGACGTTTATATAACTACTCCCAAACGTTATGTGAATAAAATTAATTAATATAATTCATATTTTCGGTATAAAAAATAACCTACACTCCAACTTGTAGGTATACTGACGTCATGCAAAATCACCTCGATCCATTGCTCCGTTTTGATGTGACAAAGAAAATCACCCACCAAAATATATACTTTAACATCTGTAAAACTAGTAAGGAATTCAATAACAAAGTATTTTAAAAATACGCTTTGATTAATTCAATTGGCTGTTACAGTAGGGAGACATGTCAGTGAGTTCAAGTGAAACTCAACTGAGGCTCAATAGAATCAATGTAGCCATCTAGTAATGACGCTTGTAAAAAAATTAGCGTACATTAGTTATATGGTATTGAAGATATTGATATTGATTAAAGATATATTGCTTATATATCTTCAGTTGTCTTTCAATATGAGATTAAAAACAAAATATTAATGGTTTTTAAACTATCGCAACAGTACCTATAATTTAGACGATTAGTTTTTGTACAAATTTAAAAAGCTGTTACACCTAAAACATGGTGAATCTAATTTTGTTTAAATTATAATCCTGTACTTATTAATCTTCAATATTAGAATCTGTTTAAAGTTAATCTCAGTTCCATGAGTTCACCAGTTTGCAACGGACCGATCCGCCCCCGAGCTTTAAACTTCGTAACGTTCCCTTAGGAAATGAATTTTGCGAAAAGTTTGTACAACGGTCAAAACAGCCTCTAAAAATTTTGCGAATGCTTATTGCGAAACTCGGTATATATGTAGATGAGTGTTTTCAAAAGACAATTGACGCTTGGATATCGCCGAAGCGCTATCAGAGGAGTGTAATATTCTAAAGGTTCATCAGTTTTTATGAGTCCCATGGAATAGAAGTTGAGCCCATTGCCATACACATGCGCCAATATGACAACATATTTTTTACAAGATAATTATTTGCCCGGTGTTAATACGCAGTAATCAGGATTCTGGCGCTGGTGGATAATCAAAAACAAACAGGAGAGTACGTTATAGTAGAGTAATGAGCGAGGCGTCCCTTTCTCTGCTTAAGAATATCCCACTGTAATTTTTCTTTTTCATTATCCTCGTACTTGATGTCCAAGTGGTGAAAATTTATTTACATTTTAAAAATAGCTTTGACCTTTTGTAAATATCGCTAAACATGGAAGAAAAATTTTGCAACTTTACTTAACCTATGTCAACATAATAGTAGGCTGAGATGGATTTGCCACCCTCAAAGAACATTTTATCGTATAGAAGTTTATTGAACGAGTCCACCGAGCGTAGGCTGAGCTTCGAAAGTGACGCAGTTAAAATACCATAGTAAGGCGAAAAAGGGGAGTACTGAATATGTCCTATTTTCTATCTGTTTTATTTTTTTTTTGATTCTGGAGTCTGGATTTTTATCCATTATGTGGGAACCGTCTCACTCCTATCCTGCAGTAGGACGTAGACATAACTGGTGAAACGTGGGAGTGTACTGCACTCCCCTGCCTACCTCTTCGGGATTGCAGGCGTGTTCTTACGTGTAACTAAATATTTAGTACTCAGCCAAATATGGACGTTACAGTTATTTGAAATGTGGTTTTTCTGATTGTTTAGGTATAAATATTTTTTCAAGTGTAAAAATAATTGGTACTATTTCGATATAAAACAACAATTGTTTTTTATATTAACTTCATTACGACAGAAAGACGAATACCAAAGAAATATATGTATTAATATTATCTTTTTCTTCATGTGCTCAAAATAGCTGGCGTATTATGAAAACATTTAAATGTCTGTACCTATAACATATTCACGCTACACGCGATTTGTCCCAGTATGTCATTATTGTGACATAACAACAAATGATTATCCGAATCAGCATATCTATCTTGCACGTCGTAAATCACTAGCGCACATTCGGTAGCCGCAGATGTGTATCGACATTATCAACAACCACTCCAACACAATCTCGACTCGAGTTTGTTAGTACGTCTAGTTAAATGTACTATAACAGGCCGATAAGGTATTGATAAAATCGATCGGCCGATACACTCGCGAGTGGAGTCGTGATAATTCATTTTGTAAGAGAACAACGACACATGTAGAGATTTTTTGATAACGTTTTTATAATGAATTGTATGAACTGACTGTTTAATGTGGAGGAAACAAGTTAAATCATCCTTCAGATAGTGATATTTGGCATTCTGTACTCGCTACCTATCCAGTAAGGTACCTGGCGTGACTATATAAAGACGATATTCTTAACAATAACTATTTCAGACAATGAATCCATATAAAATAACAATATTTAAAAGAAAAAAAAAAATGTAACTTCACGCCTGTAATCCCCGAAGAGGTAGGCAGAGGAATGTAGAACATTCCCACGTTTCAC
>DWDV01000944.1:0-14543 GCA_018245615.1 Mimoniades ocyalus
GACCCGGGAATCGAACCCAGGACCTCCCGTTCGGCAGTCGCACTTGCAACCAACACGACCAACGAGGCAGTCAAGATATATAAAATTTAGATATATAAAATTAGATATATAAAATATAAAACTTAGATATATAAAATTATATTTCACATTATTAGTTTCAAAATTACTTCAAAATTGTCTATTTGAAGTCACCGAAGGAAAGGTAACAATGTATGACTAAAAAATAAGTATTACTACATACGAGTACATACATACATATTTTCACGCCAGTTCCTTACGCAGAGAGCACACCAAGTACCAAACAACTCTATCCTTACAGATTTGCCGCGCTTCTTCTACATTCATCACTCACTTCATACATCCACGCTGGTTTCGGACACTAGCATTACTAACTTAAAGAAAATTAACTGAAACGCGAGTTACCTGTTTGTCAGTTCATGATAACGAAAATGGGCTTTGATAAAACAATTCCTGATAAAAAGTCAATACTTCGATTTATCACCGATTTATAGATACGACGCGGGTTAAATCTATATCTAATTTACATAAATGAAACCTCTGGGGTCAAACACATAACTTGCGACACGTCAGGCGTCGCGCGGGCGCATGTAAATAAGGGCATATATTTGTAATGTTCTACAGGTCATCCGCTGGTCGCGTCTCCATAAGTGTAAATGCACAACGCTTTTCAAAATATGAATAATCTGTTGGCTTAGTGGTGAGTGACTCTGACTGTTGCGACGACGGTTTTAGGTTCGATTTCCATCTGAGTCAAACATGTATTTGTGTGATTAACACGGGTATAGGTACTCGTATATTCTGCACCTGGTTGTAAAAGTATATTTCTATATATTTACTTGCATTTTACATATTACGTGATATTTTTGGAAATTTAATTTTTGCTAAAGCTATCATATTAACAAATTAAGTTTTCATTTTTATGTCACACGTAAACACAGTTATAAGTCGCATACAACATGTTTGTATTTCTGCAATCGCTTTTAAACCATCATCACTATAGTCATCATCCTGTCTCAATCCACTAATGGAAATAAGCCTCCCCTAATAAGCACATACGCACTTCCCATATAGCGCTTTTACCTATAATCCCCATGCTGGGCATGCGGTAATACTGACCAAGTAAACCCATCGCGACAAGATCATAATATATTTAACCATTTTTATATGTCGTCAACACTCAATAAATAATTGACATGTAGGTACTGACTATTATAATAATTGGGAATAAGGAAAATTTGTAATTATTATTAATTATTGGCTCTAGGAATAAAAAGTGAATTATATAAATAATTATAGATAAACAAATAAATAATGTCACGAAAATCGAAAAAACTTAAATTTCCTGAAGGCCTAAAATCGGCATGAGAAAATCACTGTTCTTGGACTGGTGAAATTCCTGTACACCCACATACAGAATATCAACTCTGACTGTTAAGTTACAATAAAGAAATCTTATGTATGTTAACTATTGGTTGAATTCCATGGAGGCAGCGTCATAGTACCCGCTTTCGATAAACAACAGGGGTTTCAGTATTTTCTCTAGATTCAAGCTCGCGGCAGAGAACCAAATAAACAGGTGCCGTTTTAGCTTAGCCTCCCTTAGTCTCTCCAGACCCAGTTGAGCTTTAAATATATTTGTGAAAAAATGCGGCTATGTACTGTACAATGCGCCTATTTCGATGTAGTTTTACAAAAAATATTCCATAATAAATGTGGTACACATCTTCTGTTTCCATTATCATAAACCGTTTAATGTTTCCATTGACAAATTCCTGACGCACTTCAATTCACCTCAACCTGACAGTTTCGTTCAAATGGAGTCCGGAATTTCCATAATGGAAGCCGCAATCGAATAGTTGACGCGTAGAAACGTACAAATCGGCGTGTCGTAGGGTTGCTATTCACTTCGTCATATTTCTCAAGAAAATTTTTAAGAACGACAATCCTTGTAAAAAATATTATCCGTGTCGGAGTCCGTACCTGGTCACAGGGTGTCGTAAGAGGCGATGGAGCCCTGCGCTGCACTGCAATAGGTTGATGATAATGATGAGTAAGAATTGAACTTTCATCCGTATCAAGAGACGTGACAGGTTGTAAAGCCGGATAAATTGTAATACAGTTTATATATATGGTGCAGAGATGCGCTCCTGTGGCTCTGCAAAACAAAGGTACAAAAATATATTTCTATTTGTCAAAGCTGGTAAAATTCTGGCCGCTACGGGGCCAGGTACCACTGAATAAGCCTTTTATGTAATTTAAAGTGTATTTATCTCCTAAGTTAATTTTAAGTAAGGTAGGACAGAAACGATCTTAATGTACAGCCCTGTGCAAAATATGACATAAACAACATTACCTTTGACGAGACGACCGTGAGAATCGATTCTGGGACTCGTAGCTCCCTAGCACGCTCGTTTCGCTATTGTGGCTGGCAGTATGAATTATCTGGTTCACTTGTTCATATTAAATGAAAGTAAAGTAACAAAGTAACATCACGCCTGTAATCCCCGAAGAGGTAGGCAGAGGAATGTGGAAACATTCCCACGTTTCACCTGTTACTTTTAAGTCCCACGATGGAATAGGTGGTGAGCCTAAATGATGATTAGCAATATTCAAAGATTCAGTTCAAGTTAGATTTGTTAAAAACTTATTATTAAAAACAAGATAAAATAACTTGACAGAACACTTACGAATATACGAGTATCATCAATTTGTGTAATTGAAGATTATTTAATTACTTTAATTAGATGCAAATATTAAAATCGCGTGATGAATACTTTTCAAACAGTTTTCCCTTTTACGAGTACCTACTATAAAAATTTAAACGTGTATAATAAAAGGTATAATATATGTACGTAACGCCGGGTAGTCCCCGAAGAGCTCTACGATTCACCGGTTACGTTTTACATTCCACTGTGGAATAGGGAGTAAATCTACTGCCATGCACTGGACACAAATCCAGACTTCGAGTCACTACTAAGGATTTCAAGTTAGAAAAATCCAATAATACCCTACCCAGAGATCGAAGCCAGGATCTCTTCATAAGCAGTTACCCTTGCAATCCCTCGACCAACGTGGCAAACAGTATAATATACGTACTTATAATAAAATTACTTTATTTTTTTTAACAGTACTTTTTGTGTGCTAACGTTCCATTGAAAATAAAACGTGCATCTGTGTAGATTCATATTGAACATTTACTGCAACTGGTGTACTGATGACACAACAGTTGTAAACATAATCAAAATTCTAATGCATGTGAGAGCCGATGTTATCCCGCGGAGATACCGATCGCGGGATCAGACGCCACTTGCTCCGCCAATCATTTGTCGTAATGCGTCCGCCTCGGAAATAGAATATGTCAAGCCGTGACTGAATACGTCTTGTACATTCCATATACAGGCTTTGATTTAAGAAAGGCTAATGTTTTAAACTTTTTATTTTTCAGTGGACATGCCCACGAGTGTACACTTGCATGCTATCCTATCTTATGTTTCGCAATTACTGAGTTTGATAAGCTGAATTCTATCGTAAACTCTTTTAGAGATCAATACCAAATACTTTGGCTTTCAGCAACACATTTGAAAATGGAACACACCTCTAATTAGCGATAAAAATGATAAAGCTTTTTCCTTACCCAAATTGAAAAAAAAAATCGAAACATTTATTTTAATGAAAGTTAGTCAGGTGTATTTTATTTAACTAAATGTAGGTTCACGTCAAAACCTGACACAATATCTTTCCGTAAATACATAATTAGGATGTAGAATATATTATCAATCAAACTAGGAATACATATTTTACTAAGATAAAAATATAATTGCTCATCTTCAACGTAGCAGTTTCAACACAGCTATCGGAATTTTTGCAACAAGTAACTCTACCGATTATGGTGATAGAATGCTCTAACTAGACCATCCTCGCTTCTATCCAGATTTGAGTATTTTTCCGCATAGACTTTACAACCGCCTCCATACATTAATATTAATTTATAGAGGCGGTTAAAGCTTAATAAATCGATGGATAGGTAATTGCGATGGACTTAATGGTCGTAGAAATATTTTAATTATACTGGCCTTCCTATAACTTCCTTTTTAAACTAAATGATATGAATCTAGATCTATAAATCAGAATTTAAACGCAGCTAACACTTGTTCTAGTAACGGTTAACGAGTAGCTAATTAAAAAAATGCCATGCAATATCTTCGTATGCACCGCAGGTGGTCATCCTCGTGTAAATCCACATTCGTCTATCTCTTTCTAAACGCATTTTTTTCTTACGAATAAAAGAGATGGCTAATTTATAGCATGTTTGTCGCGTCATAAAAATACCAGAACTCCTTGATAGTAGCATAATGATGTCTCGGAATGAGCTGACAGTATATTTCTATTAAGCTCATATAATGAGGAGTTAAAGTGCTAGCAGGTTTAATGCGTTTGCAAAGCAAATAATACGGAAGGTTAATCGAAGTTGAGGCTGGCGGTTTGAATGGACGACTTCTAGTCAATTGTTAGAAGCTTTTTCAAACTCGGGGGTATCACATCAGCGTTAGGTAAATGAAGAGAAAATAAATTATTTTTAATACAACCGAAGATACTCGTAACTGCTGAAATGGGGGTCTTGAGTTCTATTCCCACTCAAAACAAATACTTGTATGGTAAGCAAAAAGCAAAAATACTTTTATAATTATATGCATATATGTAGTTTATCTGCCGTTTGGTTACCATTACTATCTAGTCCCAAGAAATAATCCACTATTATAATATGCTTATAATCAGAATTTATGATGTATTGCATAATCGTGCATATGTCCATAAGAAGTAATTCGTATTTCACAAATCATTTTTTCAATATTACCTTGAAAGAGATTTTTTTTCTTTTCGGAACTTTCTTAATTCTGATATGCACAGATCCATTGGCAATGTAATCGACCGATTTATCTCCACTGGCATCCACAATGAACACGGTATCCTGCAGGCCAGGGCACTCTCGTTAAAATTGATGGGCTCGCATTAAATAAGCAATTGGTTGGTGCTATCGTGTAAGAGAAATCGGCCCAAAACGCTTGCTGGAACTATAACAATTTTTTAAACTGTAACCGTGTCGTTACTCGAACTGTCACAGTTCCTTGTAACTGTTACCGGTTAATGCAACTTTTCGAATAAAAAAATTATCACGGCCACTGTGGTCATTAGACGAAATTTATGTAATTTGTATCCACCCTAATAACATTATTTGATACATATATGTACTCGTACATACATTAGTCCAAGAAAATATAAGTATAATCCAAGAAAATATAAACATTATCTAACATATTCAAGAATCAAGATTCATCATTTCATTACGCTCACGATGTCCGGCAACCGCCAATCGGGTACTTAACATACAAAAGAGACGAGAAGTATCCTACATACATATATTACGTTACAGAGGTAGTGCTTCTGGGCTTTGGTCTATCTTCATGCTCGTGTGCAAGTTTTCCTTAAGCATTTTTCCCGATAACCACATAGTGTACATCGTACAATTGAAACGTTTTACGGCGTAAGGTGGACAAGTTACGTCATTTTAAATCGATCTCTACCATTATGTCATTCATAGATAACCATCTGTGTTATAAAGACAGGTCTCAATATGACATTTCGATCTCACTAAATCGTATAAGATCGCAATTAATCGATAAAGGGCCGGTCGGTCGTATCCATCATCGATGCTTGTAACCTTTTCTTTAATGTTACATTTTTATGTTTTCGCGTATTCATCATGTTCATTGAACGTAATGATGGATCCATCGTTATATTAAAATGATTGAGACATTATTAATTACGGTCCAGAAATTTCGATATGTTGTAATTTCATTTTTATGTACCTACATTGATTTAATGAGGGCGTTGATACTGGTGTACTGTTTATTTTTGTTCGTCTGAAGCCTCACTTACATCTCGGGGCTAACATATTCCGCAGTGGAACATAGAAACCTGCTACAAATCGCCACTCCAGTGCGAAGTAAGAAAAAAATGTATTCATAAATAATTAGTAAAATGACAAAAAACAAAATCTTTTAACAATCGATAGAATGTCCTTGATATAATGTCCATGTAACAATTTGATATGGACCTTAGATGTCCGATGAAATGTTACAACTGGATGTTGCGATCGATTGTTTATTTAAAGAGACTGAAAACCGTGCATGTAGCACTCATGTGCGGCCGCTAACTGCCAACCGACATCTGCAATCGACCTCGGACAAGACTATTATATAGAAATAAAACAGTTACCGTCAGCTAGTCTTATTAATGTAACTTTGAAATTATTAATTGTTGTTAAGATAACAGCATGAATTAATCACATATGAAAATTCTATACTCAATTACAAAAGAAAACAATTTCTAACTATATTTATGTGCATATATTTATTGATGTTAGTAAGTAAATCACTTACACTCTTGCAACTATGTATTTTTCTTCATGCCACCTCATTGGATCTTAAGGTTAATAATGTTTAATTGCATCCTGGCTATGCATACAATCCAGAATTCGCCGGGTGCACCAACAATGCGGGTCTGAGCGCACCATAACTTCTCCGCGCATCTTCATTCATATAAGCGCCTTATCGCGGAACGCGCGACCTGCCCTCTACCGCGGAGAGTCGATACTATCGCTATGTCTAGCAAATAAATGTTTGTGTAATTCATTCTTTACTTAGATTTATAGAAGGTTTAATTTCCCTTTAAATGGATTTCATAGTACTAAAGCGAAATTAACACATCAGTGATAAACAGATGTTATAATAATAGATAATTGGTCTCCGTCAAATAAGCAGCAAAGACATGTAAATTTGCCTCAGTTTGTCATGTAATGAGTGAACGCTAAAAGTTCATTACCAAAACAATTTTCACGCCTCGCTCAAGCCAAGCGTAGAAAAACCTCGTAGGCTAAAATGTCAACTTAATCGAACAATCCCAGAATCCGTCATGACAAAGGCATGTGTGATTTACGCTCCAATGTTACAACTAAAGCCTTACAGGCGTTAAGAGGCTTATTAGGGCGTTTGTCATGTGATATGAGGACAATATTTTAATACACATGCACACATGCGTGTGGCTGTACGATATGTTACAGGAGCTTAAAGTGTAAAGATGCAAATCAATAGCCCAATATATAAATAAGTAGACAATATTTTTTAGTATGTATGCATGTATGAAGAAAGTCATGAATGTAGAAGAAGCGTGGCAGGTCTGTGAGGATAGAGATATTTGGCACTCAGTGCTCTCTGTCTACCCCGTAAGGGATCTGGCGTGAAGATTTGCATGTATATTTTTTTAAAACTATTTTCATTAAGATTTTCTTTAGGACTTTCGTTTTATATTTTCATCTGAACGTATTAACAAAAACGCAATGTACACTAAACAAATATAAAGTGAAGATCGCGCGAACGTAAAGTAATATGAACAATACGGACCTCAATATATTAGCAGATTCCCTAACATAATAGATTGCTGTTTACCCGCAATTGATTTATACGTGACCGGCCACCGCGTCCTTCTTGCCGAGATATAGAGTTCAATTTGGCATGTTTATGTGCAAAAGATTTTGTTGAGGATTTATTATGTTCAGGATAAAGTCGGTGCACCGCGGCATAGTGGAATTGTATGGATGCGTTGGATTACAGAGTCTACGTGATTAAGTAATTTATTTAGAAGACTTAATTTCTTCCTATAATGATTTGAATATTAAGCATCTGTTATTACAACGGTGAAGGAGAACATTGCGAAGAAACCTAGACAATTTAGAGTTGCCTAAAATATTATCTAAGGTGCGGGATATCTGGCAATCATCATTTGACCGCCTCGTTGATCGTGTTGGTTGAACACGCGATTGCTGGTCGTGAGGTCCTTGGTTCAAATCCCGGGTCTGGCACTATAGGATTTTTCTAAATCAGATTTTCTAATAGTGGCTCGGAGTCTGGATATGTGCCCGGTGTATGACAATAGGCTCACCACCAATTCCATAGTGGGATGTAAACGCAACTGATGAAACTTGAGAGTGCAATACACTCCTTTGCTTACCTCTTCGGGGATTAGATGCGTGATATTATGCTTAATACGCATTTGAACACATCGGCAAATTAATAAGGCTTCTTGTTCTGGAAGTAGTGTCGTATGAAACACTGAAATTGTGTATAAAAGCGTTGATGGCGTTTATTATGTCTTAATGTGTACCCATATGTAAAAATCTAACTTATCTCATACATTTATTCAATGATTCATTAATACAGTAGATACGGTAGCAATATCAAAATCTTATTGCGTTTAAATAATAGTTAAGTACCTATGATGAATTGTATGAAATATCCTCTTCATGGTATCCTTCTACGCTAAAAGTGTTGTCTGGCTTGAAAAGTTCTGACGGTATCACTGAACAACTGGTTCCGTGTTACTCTGTCATGGGCTAGATCAGCATTAACCAATATACATATTACATATACCCAATATAAGTTAAATGATTAATTTACTTTACTCTCAGACTTATTTAATGATTATTTTCAAATTATATATGTTTCTTATTAGCACAGTTTAAATTGTAATGTACATTCACATTTATTTTTAATTTAAGCTTTTATTTATTTAGGATATTATGCCCCTACATACCTACATACAACCTTGCATTACTGAATCGCGTGAGCTTAATATATTAAGGGCAATACATATGCGACGAAAAAATTACTAATATTAATATTACTATTTTATACAATACATTTTTGCGTATAAAATGTAATAGAATTATGATTTTATTATAATTTTATATACTGGTCTCGTTTCTAATTCACATTTCTATTTTATTTTGTTGCATCGGATATATGGACTGGGCCGCGAAAATGTTAATCTCGGGCGGCATGCGGCTCGCGGGCCGCGAGTTTGAGACCCCTGCCGTAAGCCATATAAATATCGACTGAACCCAGGGTTTTACGCAGTGCACTAAATTATAGACTTCTGTAATGATTTTGTAATCTCTCACTCTCACTCGACAACAAGCAGCTTAATAATTAGCGAAATGTCAAGAACTGTACTATTATAATACGTGTCATTGGTATTTTTTAATTCGACATGGCATAATAAGGGCTCTTTTGTTAGGTAAAGAAGGCTAAAACATTATTTTTGTAGTCACTCATACGCCACATGTGAACCAATCCTAAACATATTTTGGATCTTAATGCGATCAGGTTAGCCCGATATTTCAATGTCATATTAAAAGAGATGTGCGTTAATCTTCCTTTTGTCGGTCATTAATAAAGATCTCAATTTCGTAACCGTTCCCGTGATTAATTTGTACAAATCGTTTTACCGAGCGCGGCTACTGAGCAAGTTCATTATACGTCTATAAATATACATTATTTTTATGGTTACCTAGCAACTCTACTAGTCGGTCCACGTTACAACAGTTTTAGATGCCCAGAATTGGTGTGCACACAGCCTGATGTTCTATTTATTTATTGCGTTTGTTTATAGTTTATTTGCATCAACACAAGCTTTTAAACGTTACAGATATCACTGTAATCAATTTCAGTAAATATATTTGTAGCTAGTGATGTACATAAATGTACATTACCTACCAGCTTTCTGGTTACCGTAGCAGAACTTTGTCCAGTTTTTAAAGTCCAGTTTTTAAAGCATAAAGTTGTCCCATATTATTATTAGTTTTATGACAGAGGTTCTATTAGGTTATGTAAGAAATAGATGCTTCGCCTAAATTCGGAAAGTCTCAGCTCATAAATTACCCTTCTCATTAGAAAACAAACATACTCGTACCACTGCGTGACAAAAATATATGGGATTACTGTATAACTGTAAAGAAAGAAGAGATGCATTCGAAAACTTAACAAAACAGCAAATTAAATACTGGAACGTTCGAAAGCGGATACTGCAGAGAACGGTTCAGTTTGTTACGCGCACATCTCCCTCGTAAATATGATCGCGATACGTTGCGCCGTGTCGAAGAGGACTCGCGAATATGGCGGGTGCGGCGAATACCACGCAATAAAAATTCCTGGATAGGACTCTGCGTAAAATATCCTAGGAAATCCTCTATTCAATAGGATTCATTTAAAACTTGCTTACATATATACGTTTCATTAGGATTTATAAGTGTTCTAACATTTTGTTATATGCATGTTGTTTTACAAATAAACGGCGCTAACAAGTGGCTGCCGCCACACGTACTCGTACATATCTCCAGTTGACCGCAAAGAAGATTATAAGAATAGGACTGTTAGTATTAGTTAATATATTTTACGTTACGTCACGCCTGTCCTGCCCGAAGAGGTAAACATAGGAGTGTTGTATACTCGCATGTTTCACCAGTTACGTTTACGTCCCACTGTGGAATAGGGGGTAAGTATATTGCCATGCAACGGGCACAAATCCAGACTCTGAACAGCTATTAGAAATTTTATGTTACAAAAATCCATTAGTACCTACCCGAACTGGGTACTCGATCAACAACGAGGAAGTCAAGTCAAGTTTAGATCTAGCGTTTTAAAATATCTCAAATACCTTATAGGATATTAAAAGTTCATAAAATTGCTTTCTTGAATTTGTCATACTTGGACATTCCATAGCTATAAAGCCACACGTACTTGTACATGTAGCCTGCTCTCAACTTTCAGCAGTTGTAAACCTTTTATTTTCCGAAGTAAGATTTCAGTTAAATGGACCATCCAGTCTGCTACAGATCCTTGCCGCTACACTTACAAAACTGAGTTCAATATTTTAAATCTCGAAAAGAAAAGCACTTGGTTACTTTATTATTGAATGGACTAATAAATTCACTTAAGGCGAACCCCGTATGAGATAATAACCTTATTTCAATGCTGAAAAACGTGTATGCCGTACGATATTTTGTAAGAACAATTGGGTCCGCGCCGCTCCATATAAAACCGGAACACTTATTTTTTTTTTTGTATATGGAATGACACGAATGACCTTTTAATGATTTATTCGCTTGCGCATCCGTTTTCGCGGATGTCGGGCACGTTGGCGCGCGACCGAGTTCGGGACACGAGACTTTATCTTTTACAATAGTCTTTTATATGCATATTGTATTTTTACATTTTTTGTATTTGTTAATATCTTAAGTTCATACAAATAAGAACGTCATATTAGACTCTTACATATATGTATATCAATAGATTTTGAACCGAAATCGTTTTTTTAAATGACACAATACTGGCACATTATTGTTTATTTAAAAATAAATAATTATGTGGTAGATTTAATATAGAATATTCTACTCTAATTAAAATCAATACAATAATTCTGCTTACTTCTTTAGTAATATTTTACAGAACACCTGGAAGAGGTCACTGACTACTAGGTGATATATACAATTGGCAATGTAATATCAAATGCTCTGTTGAGCCCACAATTAGCGCTATACAATTGCAAGCTGAAGGTTTACATGACATTTTCAGAGAGAGAGATTAGATTGATGAGAGTTTCAGATTAATTTCAGATGTGTGACATCGAGCTTATAGTATGTATGATTACTTTCAGAATAGGTTTCAATCTGATTACGAAAATTCAAGGGTTAAATATATGTAACCACTTACAAAAACTTACAAAAACTTACACTTACAACGAGGCTGTTATGGACAAAAACAATACATAATGCAGTTACGAGTATAATAGCGTCTTATCGACGTAACTGTACCCACAATGGTATTGCAGGTTTCGTTGTTAACAAAAAAATTGTATTCATTTATATAAGTAGCTATATCAAACTCCAAATAGACAATTCATTTCATTCAAATACTCACCCAGGAGTATGACCCGGGATCATATGCGCGTTATAACGATATGACGATCATACAAGTAATTGAGTTATATAACAAATTGCGAAATGTTGTGTCAAGCTGGCCGCACTGCTCAAGCGGCTCTTGCCTCGAATTATACGTACATTATTTCCGAAATATGTCCGTCTGTCAATATAAATAATTATTGGTAATGTATTTAACACCTACTCAACAAAATAAAACGCTACGTTATACAGTTTCAAAGTGTACATTTTTTGTTTCATAATCGCACCGTAGATTTGTTTAAGTATCTTAAAAGTAAAAGAAACAGTTTTAGTTGCATAATATTTAAAATAGAAAATATTTTTGGCACTCGTTGCACTGTCACTGCCGGACGGGAGGTCCCGGGTTCGATTCCCGGGTCGGGCACTACTAAATTTTCTAATTTAGATTTTCTAGTGGTGGTTCGGAGTCTGAATATGTGCCCGGTGTATGGCAGTAGACTCACAACCTATTTTCTAATGGAACGTAAAAAAGTAACTGGCGAAACGTGGGAGTACTCTACATTCCTCTGCCTACCTCTTCGGGGATTACAGGCGTGATTTACTTTTATTTTTAATTTTTTTCACCAATCTCTTACGTCTCTAGTTACTGGTATGTACATTATATGTGAATAGAAATAAAGTTGGATTAAAAGGTATTATATGTTATCTACTCGTATGTATGTTGACGGTACAGTGAAAAAAATATTGTTGTGCCATAATAATATATTTTTTAATCATATCGCTTTCTACGCCTGCGGCTTTTTTATGAATTCAAAAGTGATGTGAAGTGAAGAATACACCTCTTTATATTCCGATACCGAAGAGTTAACGGGAACGAGGGCTCGTAAATACTGCAGGATCCATTTTCGCGTCGTTTTGAGATTAAGAGCGTCAAAATTATCACACAATGAGCGTTGTCAATACGATGAATAAATGTTAGGGCGATTACTAACGGACGACTTTTGTCAGCAAATTATAAAAGGAGACCTTTCTTGTAAATAACTTTATGGAGACTTATTTTATTTTTGGTATACGATGTAATTTGTGGCAGGCTACAGTGATGTCGGGACATGGACCGTAAGTCAAACATCATCCTTTCCCATTTATAATGTTACCTAAAAATATTTCTGCGTCAATCACGACAGAAACTGATGCTAACTCTATTAATTACTGCACTCATCCTATATGTACCTACGAATACTAATTGGGTGTATTAGTAACATTGCCATTTTCTGTAGCCCTTTTATCATTTATCCAAGCTATAATACCAATCATCTATAACTTTACTGACTATAACTAAGAGTTCTGTTCGAAATCGGTTGCAGAAATTTATTAGGGGTAATTTTGTTTAGACGTCCTCATAATAAATATTATATAAGTATTAACATTATCATTTTGCAAGCTCTATATTGTTTAAACGAATCACAAATCGTAACAGTCTCATGCATCACTATATTTTTTTAACAATGAATGATTTTAATAAATATGCTGAAATTTCGTTTGTCATTTTCAATTTGGACTTCGTGCGTTAACGTGTCGTAATATAGACGGTCGTGTGTCATCGGCCTTAAGGCGTGGCTGTATTCGAATGTAAATGATAATTATTCGCTCCAAAAGTCTCGTTCATCATACCGAATGACGCTTTCATATATTTAACAAGACAAGACGGTGGAGATGATAAAGATTTGGGGATCCGTGGTTGCATACACGTTACAATGAAACGAATTTATACATTTGCGTAATATTTATTAAGTATAGCCGCTTATACGAGTATATAACATTTATAGGAGATGGGCGTGACTAAAAACAATTTTACACAACATCACAATCCGTTTTAGCGTTACGTTACGTTAGCGGTTACAGGCGTGTTTAGCTTTAACTTTAACTAAGTAAATAGTTAGTTAATTATTATGTAGTTATTATTTAAAACTTGTTCCTTTTCGAGGAGAGTCATAAGCGTAAAAACAAATTTAGAAGCTATAGGAATCAAAATATACATCTGCTTTATAAATTAAAGGACCTTATTGTATTGAAAAACGAAAATATTTAAAAATATCAGAACAGGAATATACACTTCTTCGTGTAAATTAATGAGAGAAAAACCTTTTATGTTTGATTAGGTGTACCAGTAAAAAGTTGTTTAGACTACAGTTGATGAGTTTCTACAAACAAACAGTTGTAGTAATTTCCTCGACGGAACACATGTGGCAGTTTCCATTTTCGAAAATGATATTAATTTAAAGATTACAAGCCATTTTGTATTACTGTAAAAATTCCTGTGCAATTTTGAGATATCGACATTATTAATTTGAGGCCATGAGGTACGTTCGTAATAATTACAAGATCTAATTGAAGTAGATATAGTGATGACACCAGCTTTAGCCTTCGGAAGTTACACTCTTTAAATGGTTTCATCATCATCACCGTCATCATCAATATCATGTACCAATTTAACTTACTACTGTAATGTAGAGTTCTCCTCTGAATACAAAGATACTATAGTCTATGAACCAAAATGGTCGATTTATTTAAGAAAAATTCAAGAAATATTACTGAAGCGTAACATAACGCCTGTAATCCCCGAAGACATAGGCAGAGGAATGTAGAACACTCCCACGTGTCACTAGTTACTTTTTACGTCCCACGATGGAATAGGTGGTGAGCCTATTGCCATATACCGGGCACATAT